>ML418228.1:0-135173 GCA_005239525.1 Nicotiana knightiana | reverse complement strand
GATTATATTTGCAACGCCCGCTTAGTCTTCTACAAGACATAGTTGAGCGTGATCATATGTCATCACCTAATATGCCGGCATCAAACATGTCTTAGGGTATCTCTAATTTACTCAGTTTCTTCCTAACTACTCTAAACAAAAGCAGAATTAATTTAAATTACCCGGTTCAAGTTACACCCTGAAAAAGAACCGTGGTCAAAAGAAAAACCAAGGGGGAATTACTATACTACCTAAAAGAAAACTTTTTGGTATTTTCTTTAGACTTACTTCCCTCAAGAGAGCTGTCTAGGAAATCCATCATCGGGAAAAGTTCACATATTTATATATGTATAAAACAACTACAAAAACATAAAAGAAAGAAAATCATTTACTATCATGAATACAAAACTACAATACAAACCCACATACGATACAACAATTCCACAATTCGTAAGTACAACAAAATACAACATACACACCCCACACATAATCCATGCACTGTCCGTAGTGCATTATATAGAGACAAAAACAGTAATAGAAGCAAGGTACAAGAAACTCCCTGATCATTCAGCGTCGTCATCATCTGACGCTCTCCACTCCTCCTCATGCTTATCTTCTTCATCATCTTCCTCATCCGAGCTCATCGGCTCTGCATCAGAGTCGGCAGGAGTGTTGATATCCTCATCATCAGGGAGCCTGTATCCCTCACCCGCTCCAATCATCTGCTGTGCATGAGCATTGAGCGGTACCTCTGATCCAATTCAACTCTCTCATCAATTGACGCCGTCCGACCTCCTATTCGCAACTGCAAATCCATAATCCCATAAAGATGGTCCATGAAGCTATCATCCCGCACATTGCGCTCTGCATTGGTCAGGGAAGGCTCTTCCTTCAGTCTTAGGCCAGAGATGTCAGTCTCTCGTTGGAATTGATCAATGGTATGGTCAAAGTTGGGCTCAACTGCTACATTCTCATTTAGCAGGAACTGAGTTATGAAATTTTGGAATGGTATTCGATCAATTCTATTGCTCGAACGTACCAACTCCATTTGATAGCGCATCAGCTGGCCCACATTCACCCTCTGCTCCGTCACGAGGAAGTAGAGCACACAAATCCTCTCTCGGCTGATTAAGGTGTCATGGTTTCATGGTAGTATCCGTGCATTAATCACTTTAAGCCACACATGGGTCTCAGCCTTCATTTTCTTCTTTGGAAATCTTTTATGGCGATTTGTGGCTCTATCATGAATCCAAGCAGCCCTGGAATCAACCCCACAAAGTGTGTGCCTCACCTCTCTATAGTTGGGATGGCGGATGAATTGCTCTAGAGGCTCCACCAGAACATTTGGTGCACCTAGGAAATCGCATATGGCCTTGGCCTAAAAATCTACCAAGTGCCCATGGCACCAATCCGTTCTTTTTCTTAGGGTCAAACCCTGCGCAGAATTCTCGGACTAAGTTGAGGTTGATGTCACCATTGTGTCTAAACACATATCCCAGCCCCAACTCATAGATGCTCCGCCAAATCGCTGGAAATTTTGATCTTAGACTCTCTTCCTTAATGGCCCCTTCAGGGTGAACATGCTTGGGTTTGTAGCGTGCATACCATTTCATGGATTGCACTGTATGCTGTTGAGACCATATTCCCGTTCACCAGTGGGTTGCTGCCTCATAGCAGCGACAACAGCTACTGCTTCCTCACCAGTAATACTGGAAGTAGCATCCCCCCCATTTCTTTTCTTTTAGGGTTGTGGGGGTTTTGCTTTGATTTTAGCTGGGGCCGAAGACGTGGCCTTCCCTTTGCCAGTGGCTCTTCTGGGTAGCATTGTTTTTCCTGCACATATGATCAGTACTTAGTGGGTGTCACAAAGTGTGTAACAAAATCTTTCCAAAGGTTACTCAGACTTCACCATGGTACGTTAATGAATAATTGACCTAAAGGGCTTCTCGTGAGCCTCTTCACACTTAACATTTCATGGAGTTGACAATGCATGATACTAGTGGGTTGTTTCCCTGAGACTCGGGCTCCAAATGGGATATGTATTTCCATTGAGGTATTATATCGAGCACTTGACGTGCACAATGCCATGACAGCTCTTATGGAATTGAGGGACTGCCTCATGTACTCACATCTGGGTGGGGTTCCATAATACCACTTAGTTTAACAAATTCAGCCCATTCCTAGAGAGTTTTGGGGATTGGGATGCAAAACATCATACAATATGACCATGAGATTCATAAACCCATAAGGAACCATCATGAATCATGGCTACACCATATATAATTGTAACACCCAAGTCGAATTTACACAGAATAGGGATAAAATCATACCTCAACGATTGATGAGTGTTAATTTGATGAGGTGAACCTCAAAATTGAGCCTGTGCAGACTTGTGTATGCTGTGCGTGTGCAGATGTGTGGGTGAAGAGTTGATGTGGGTGTGTAGATGTGTGGGTAATCTATGAGTTATAGTGTGAGTGTGAGTGTGAGAGCAATTCGTTGTTGTTTGTGTTCTTGGGAGCAAACTCTTGCTTGATAGGGAGATGGGAGATGAAAAGATTAGAAGAATATACTTACATGGCGTTAGGAGTGCGTTTTAGTCTTAAATCCCGGATCCACTGGCGTTAGCCAGGCGTTGGACCCCAAACGCCCAGCCTACCCTGGCATTTTCCAGGCGTTAGGGCTGAAACACCCAGCCTGCCTTTGCGTTTGCCAGGCGTTAGGGCTGAAACGCCCAGCCTGCCCTGGATTTTGCCAGACGTTAGGGCTGAAACGCCCAGTCTGCCCTAGCGTTTTCCAGGCGTTAGGGCTGTATCGCCAGGTACCCCCTGGCCTTCATCTCACCTTCCGTCATGCAAGAACACTGCTCCTTTCACTTGAATGCACTCGCAAGCTCATTAGTACCTATAATTATATGAAATTCTTCAAGCTATGTTAAGATTTAACTAACCATTGGGTTGCCTCCCAATAAGCCCCTTAGTTAATGTCGCGGCATGACGATTACAACAAGTCAATTGGTTTCCTCCTATGAAGCGCCTGATTTAACATCGCGGCACGGCGCAAAACCTCGCCTCAGTCATCAGCGAGCACGATTTTGGTCTTCTCACGATTTATGGTACCACCCCAATAATGTTTGACTCTATGCCCATTCACTAAAAATGTTCTTTCACCATGTATAGCTCGCAATTCAAGTGCACCATATGGAGTGACTACCACTATTTCAAATGGGCCTGACCATCTCCATTTCAGCTTTCCAGGAAACAGTCTAAGCCTAGAATTGAATAATAGTACCTGTTGGCCCGACTCAAAATGACGTGGTTGTATATGTTTGTCATGCCATCTTTTGGTCTTTTATTTGTAAAGTTTGGCATTTTCGTATGAGTGCAACCTGAGCTCATCCAATTCATCCAACTGTAGCAATCTTTTCTCACCTGCGGCTTCAAGGTTCATGTTTAACTTCTTGATGGCCCAATACGCCTTGTGTTCAAGCTCTACGGGCAGGTGACATGCCTTCCCATTGACCATCTTGTATGGTGATGCCCCAATTGGCGTTTTGTATGCTGTTCTGTATGCCCATAAAGCGTCATCTAACTTAGCAGCTCAATCTTTCCTGTTCACACTCACCGTTTCTCTGGTATTTGCTTGATTTCTCTATTGGATACCTCTGCTTGTCCATTTGTTTGAGGTTGATATGCTGTTGCAACTCGATGACGGACCCCGTATTTAGCTAAAAGGTTATTCAACAACCGATTGCAAAAATGAGTTCCTTCATCATTAATGAAGGCTCGTGGAGTACCAAATCTGGAGAATATATTCTTCTTTACAAACGCAGCGACAACCATGGCATCATTCGTCGGTAATGAAATTGGCTCCACCCATTTCGACACGTATTCAACTGCCAGCAAAATGTATTTATTTCACTTGGATGATGGGAATGGACCCATAAAGTATATCCCCCATACATCAAAAATCTTTACCTCCAAGATATTATTTAAAGGCATCTCGTTCTTCCTCGTTATCGTTCATGTTCTCTGGCACTGGTCACACTTTTTAAAAAATGCGTGGGCATCTTTGAATAGTGTTGGCCAAAAGAAACTAGATTGTAGCACTTTCGCTGCTGTTTGATCTCCACCATGATGGCCCCCAAATGGTGATGCATGACAATCAAATAGCACCATTTCCACTTCTATATCAGGAATACATTTCCTTATTAACTGATCACCACATTCTTTGTACAGGTAGGGCTCATCCCAGTAGTAGGACTTCACATCGCGTAAGAACCTTTTCTTTGCTTCAGATTTTATTTCTAGGGGAAGTACCCCACTCACCAAATAATTCACATAATCGGCATACCACGGAGGAGGGTCTTGGGTTATAGCAAAAAGTTGCTCATCGGGAAAGACTTCTTTAATATCACCACCCTCCTCAACATAATCATGATTTTCCAGCCTTGACAGATGGTCAACTACTTGGTTATCAGTGCCCTTTCGGTCTCTTATCTCCACATCAAATTCCTGCAACAATAAAACCCAGCGCATCAATCTAGCTTTAGACTCTTTCTTTGTAAATAAATACCTGATTACTGCGTGATCTGTGTGGACAATAACTTTTGTGCCCACCAAGTATGCCCGGAATTTTTCAAAGTCCCACACAACAGCTAACAGCTCTTTTTCAGTGGTGGTGTAATTCTGTTATGTATCATTGAGGTTCTTACTCGCATAGTAGATGGAATAAAACACCTTATCTTTCTTTTGGCCTAGCACTGCCCCAACTGCATGGTCACTTTNTTACCAATTTCTTCTTGAGCTCCTCAAATGCCTTCAGGCAGGGTGCATCAAAATTGAACTTGATATCTTTTTCCAGCAACCTGCACAATGGAGTAGCAATTTTAGAGAAATCTTTAATAAAGTGCCTATAAAATCCTACGTGTCCTAAGAAACTCCGGACACCCTTCACTAAATTTGTTGGAGGTAGTTTCTCAACTGCCTCCACTTTTGGCTTATCAACTTTGATGCCGCTTTTAGATATTCTATGACCCAAGACAATGCCTTCCTGCACCATGGAGTGACACTTCTCCCAATTTAACACCAGATTCGTTTCTTCACAACGGGCCAACACCATGCTCAGGTTTTTCAAACAGTCATAATAAGATGCCCCAAAGACTGAGAAGTCATCTATAAACACTTCTACGAATTTTTCCACCATGTCGGTGAAAATCACCATCATACATCTCTGGAAGGTGGCTGGTGCATTGCAAACACCAAATGGAATTCGATTGAAGGCGAAGGTGCCATAAGGGCAAGTAAATGTGGTCTTCTCTTGATCCTCTGGGCATATGAAAATTTGATTGTAACCTGAATACCCATCCAGAAAACAATAATATTCATGCCCTGCTAACCTGTCCAGCATTTGTTCAATGAATGGGAGTGGAAAATGATCCTTGGGGGTTGCTTTGTTGAGCCTTCAATAATATATGCAAACTCTCCAACCCGTGATAGTGCGGGTAGGAATTAGCTCATTTTTATCATTCTCGATCACGATCATCCCTCCCTTTTTGGGTACACATTGAATCGGGCTCACCCAATTGCTGTCAGAAATAGGAAAGATGATGCCTGCATCCAGCAATTTTATGACTTCTTTCTTCACTACTTCTTTCATAATGGGATTCAGCCTCCTTTGCTGCTCAACACTCGGGCGAATTCCGTCTTCCAAAAATATTTTATGCATGCAAAACGATGGACTGATACCTTTAATATCTGCGATGGTCCACCCAATCGCCTTTTTGTGCTCACGAAGTACCCTAAGCAATTTCTGTTCTTGTGTATTGGTCAGGCTGGATGAGATGATCACGGGAAATGTTTCAGAGTTTTCCAAATAGGCATAGCGTAAATGTGCTGGAAGAGGTTTGAGTCCAGCTTTGGAGCCTCTTCCATAGATGTCTTAGGAAGGGTTAGAGTAACAGGCTTATTCAACTCTTCAAATTTTCCTAGCCTGTGGAGGTAACTGCAGGACACCTCAAGAATTTTCTGAATATCTTCCCTTATTTCATCCTCACAGTCTTCTGCATCCCCAACCAACACTCGCTCAAGAAGGTCAATAGGATTCATGTAGGGCACCATGGACTTCGATTTTCTTTCCACTACAGAAATCATGGATAGTTCTTCATAGTGGACAGGTAACTTGAGTATCTTATAAACATTAAACACCTCCACTCGATCACCAACGCGCATTGTCATCTTCCCTTCACACACATCGATAATAGCTCGAACTGTAGCTAGGAATGGACGCCCAAAAATAAATGGGACTTCCAAATCAGGTCATAGTCCAAGATAATGAAATCAGCTGGGAATATGAATGATCCCACCTGAACCAGCACATCTTCAATTACTCCCTCAGGATGGGCTAGGGAGCGGTCAACCAATTGTAAAATCACTGTTGTTCGACGTGGTTCACCCAATCCCAACTGCTTGAACATAGATAGTGGCATCAAATTAATACTTGCCCCAAGATCGCACAGAGCTCACCCAATTGCATGCTTACCAATTGAGATTTGGATAGTAAAGCTACCCGGATCTTTTAATTTCTGAGGTAGCTTGCTTTGAATTCTTGAGCTAACTTCCTCAGTGAGTGCCACTGTTTCGAACTCAGTCAGCCTTCATTTATTGGCCACAATGTCCTTGATATACTTAGCATGTTTGGGTACCTCTTGCAGAATGTCTACCAGTGGAATATTGATTTGTACCTGCTTCAAGAGATCAAGAAACTTTTTTTATGCTGCATTATCTTCCACCTTTTGCAACCTTTGAGGGAATGGAGGGGGTGGCCTTGCAACAAATGGTGGGGGTTACTCAGTCTCGCCTCCTTTGCCGGCTTATCTGATTCTTTCGGGTTGTCTGAAGTTGATTCAATAGTGGTTGGTCTCTCATCAAAATTTACCTGCTTTATCTGACTTGGCTGGACTGTCTCGGATTTCTACCTATTCCTCAATGATATAGCATTAACAGGTGCTTTAGGATTAGCTTCAGTGTCACTTGGAAGAGCCCCCGTTTGTTGGGTATTTTGATAACTGGCGAGTTTCCCCACTTGACGTTCTAAGTTTCTCATGGCTACAATTTGGGCTTGGTGATCAGCCATTATTTTCTGATTGAAAGCAAGTTGGTCATTCATCATTCTCTTCATAATATCCTCAAGGCTTGATGATGGTTCAACCTGAGGTGGTTTGTACTGCTGTTGACGTGCTGGATGCCTGTAATTATGCTGAGTGCTCTGATTTCCACTCCAAGAGAAGTTTGGATGGTTTCTCCAGTTGGGGTTATAGGTGTTTCCATATTGATTTTCTTGTCCCCTATTAGCGTTAACCACAAAGCAGACATACTCTGGATTAACTGGGCATAACTCACTTGAATGACCCTCTCTACAGACTTCACAAAATACCTGAATCTGTTGCACTGGTTGAGGTTGTTGTTTGTTAATGATCAGGTTCATCTAATTGACTTGGTTAGTCAATGTGGAAATCTGGCTGACAATGTTGAAACAACATCTAGTTCAAGAACCCCTGGTGACTTTTGAGCCACATTTCTCCCCATCTCACTTTGCCAATCTTGATTGCTTTTGGAGAATTTATTAAGTAATGCCAATATTTCATCACAATTCTTCTCCAACACCTGACCTCCGGCTGCTGCATCTACCATACTTTTTGTTTGCAGATGGAGCCCCTCAATGAAAGTGTGAACTAACACCTCGTTTGTCTGATTGTGATGAGGACAGTCTTTGAGTAGCCCCTTGAACCTTTCCCATGCTGAATATAAAGATTCACCTGTTTTCTGCCTAAATGAGACTATCTCACTCCTAATCTTTGCGGTCTTTCCTGAAGGGAAGAACCTTGCCAGAAATTTTCTTGCCAGATTGTTCCATGTTGTGATGGAATTAGCTGGTTCTGCCTTCAGCCATCGCTTTGCTTCGCCCAATATAGAGAATGGGAAAAACGTGAGCCTTACATAATCTAGCGTGACCCGTTAGTGATATAAGTATCACTAATCTCCAAGAAGTTCAAAATGTGTTATTGTGGATCCTCGTGTGGAAGACCCAAAAACTGCCCGTTTGCATGAAGTAGTTGGATCATGCTCTGTTTCAGCTCAAAGTGCCCAGTGATTCTGGGCTTCACGATGCTGGAGGTGATATTAGAAATGCTTGGCATTGCCACCTCCTGAACCGCCATGTGTTGTTTCTCTGCCATGTTCACAGGAAATCGGATGAAGTCCTAAAGATTGTTTATATCTCTTGCTTCTCGCAATCTCCTGTGAAATGATCTCTCAGGTTCGGCGTCAAAGCCGTCAAGTTTATCCTGGCTTCTGACCCTACGCATTCACTCGAAGTTCCTGAGATTAGAGAAAAAATCATGTGATGTTAGAATCAACGAAATAAACAATTAAAGCAAGTAACTAAAAAGTAGTCTATATTCAAGTCCCCGGAAACGACGCCAAAAACTTGTTGGTCCAAATCGCACATGCAAGTATACGTGGTCGTAGCAAGTAATATAATGTTAAATCGAATGTCGAACCAACAGGGACTTGCGTAAACTACTTATTGAATCACTCTAATTGCTATTTAATCGAGCCAAAACAAAATCCAAGACTATAACTAATTTATTCTACGATTATATGAACTAATTATCAAGTAACGAGAATATTGTTGTGTATTCAATAGAGACAAATATTCAAGGGTTGTGATCAATTCACCATTCATATTGCATTCTAATTAACTCTCCCTTTCATATAATTCACTCATGGTTGGTAATTAATCGATAATTTCTCTCGTAGCCTTCTCCCGAAGTACTACTCGCCTATTCTCAATAGATTAACGCCTATATTCCTATGAAATTAATCTATTAGAACGCACTAAGATTACGATGTTTAATTAAGCACGGTGACTAGGTATATTCCTATCCTAACCACAAATCCGCTCCNAATTGAAGAAACAACCATATATTGAGCGAATTATAATCAAGGTTAAGTTAATATCGAATAACAATATTCATGGCTAAACCACAACCCTAGAACAATGGGTGTTTAGCCACTAATACTAGAATTAAACAATTGTAAGTTTTGCATAAATGGAAAATACTAGATTAAGATGAAGAAAACTGATAATCCTTTGCTTCCTCAATGATCTTGTGTGTATATTCTCTCCAAAAAAGGCATCCTCCCCTCAAAGTTGTGTTTTTGGGTCTATTTATATGTTTAGAACAAACCCTAAACGTGTAGGAGACTTCTATTCCAACCGGGAAACACTTAAAAACCTTTAAAACTCGGAGTTGACTGGACCAGGCACCCAGGCGTTAAGCCCCAAACGCCTGGCGTTAGGGGCCAAACGCCTGGCTAACGCCAGGGTCACCCTGGACTTAAGGGCCAAATACCTCTTTAACGCCTGGGCATGCCTGGCTTTAGGGGCCAAACGCCCGCGTATGGCCCGGGTCACTCCTTTTCGACTCTTGAGCATATTTTTGACGTTTATGCACCCATTTATCTTGGCGTCCATCTCCAATTCACCTACACATGAAATAGACTCCATTATGCACATATAACGTGTATTTTTATCACAAAAGCACATAAAATGTAAGGTATATAATTCTTAAAACTATGAATTCTAGCCATGTATCACGCTCCTCAAGTAGGTTTGAACCAGGAGGTCAAGAAGAAATTTTGGGATGATTTGGACGAGATGGTGCATAGTATCCCGCACACAGAGAAGTTGTTCATTGGTGGAGATTTCAATGTTCATATTGGGGCTAGTTTTAGGGGTTATGATGATGTGCATGGTGGGTACGATTTTGGGGATTGGAATGAGGGAGGTAATTCACTGTTGGAGTTTGCTAGAGCTTTGGATTTGGTAGCTAACTCGAGTTTCACGAAGAAGGAAGAGCACCTGGTCAGTTTCCGAAATTCAATGGGCCAAACTCAGATTTATTACCTTCTATGCAGGAAATGCAATAAAGGTCTTTGCAAGGTCATCCTGAGTGAGCACCTCACGACTTTGCATAGGCTCCTAGTTGTGGACCTAGAGATCAAGAGGAGTAGGAGGAAGAGGGTGGGGTGCAGGCAACCTAAGATAAAATGGGGTAACTTGACCAAGGACAAAGCTCAGGAGTTAGGGGAGAAGTTGTTGGCTATGAGGGCAAGGATGAGTATGGGGGACGCGTATAGTATGTCGTCCATGACTGCAGATTGCATTAGGGTAGCTGCTAGAGAGGCCTTATGGGTCACGAAGGGTTCTCCTGGGGGTCATAAAGGGGACTGGTGGTGGAATGGAGAGGTTCAAGGTAAAGTGGAAGCTAAGAAAGCTGCTTATTTAAAGCTAGTAGAGAGTAAAAATGAGGTGCAACAATTATGGGGGCAGTTACCAATTTCACTTAATTACAATCTCTAACCGTAGAACAAAACTATTCACTGAAAATCCGATCTAGTAATCACGTAGGGCATGAAAGCATAAACCAAAAATAGAGAAATTTTTTATGCACAAATATGCAAAATATACCAATCATAACTCATCCAGGATTATCAAACAAATGATTTCACTTTCTTATAAAAAGACTAAATTATCATACAATATCAAGTACACTTTGTAAGACATAATCAATAAAATTCTACACTCCTATTATGGAATTCAATACAAATGTTTATATAACAATAGCCAATTTGTAAACCCATTATATCACTAGTAATTAATCATGGAAACCATGGGTAGTCATCCTACCACTATTGGAATAAAATCAAATTGAAAATTTTAAGAAACATTTTTCAGAAGATAGAAAAAATAACCAAAACACCATCCAAATGACCTCAAAAGACCAAAAAATAACATGATTCACTACATATTAGTGAGTTTTATCACCGGATCATTTCCGATGGATCCACCAAATTTTGGCTCAATCGTCAAGTTTGATGACCTCTAAAATACTGACAATTCGACCAAAATCAGGTTTTGCATTTCTAGGGTTTACCCAAAAAACTCCAAATAATCAAAATTAAGTGTAACGACCTGACCAGTCGTTTTGAGTAATATAGCCTCGTTCCCGCATTTAATTCTTATTATGTGACTTGTTGGAGTGGTTGGTTCGATTCCGGAGATGTTTCAGAATGGGTTTTAACACTTAGTCCCAAGGTTGGAAGCCTAAGTTGAACAAGTTGACAGGATGTTGACTTATTTGTAAATTGCTCTAGAACGGAGTTTTGATTTTTCTGATAGCTCCGTATGGTAATTTTAGACTTAGGAGTTCATCCGGATATTGATTTGATGTGTGTAGGTAATTTCGGCATAAATTGGCGAAAGATGGAAAAGTTGAAGTTTGGAGAGTTCAAAAGTTTGACCAAGAGTTGATTTTGTGGTTGCCGGGTTTGGATTTTGGTTCCAAAAGTTAGAATAGGTCAATTGTGTCATTTATGACTTACGTGCAAAATTTGAGGTCAATCGGAGTTAATTTGATAGGTTTCAACGTTGATTGTAGAAGTCAAAAATTCATTAGCTTCAATAAACTTGAATTGAGGTGTGATTCGTGTTTTTGATGTTTCTTATGTGATTTGAGGCCTCGACTAAGTTTGTGTCGTGTTTTAGAAGGTGTTGGTATATTTGGATGGGTTCCTAGGGGCCTCGAGTTTGATTTGGGTTGAATTTGAGTTGAGAATTGGACATAGGAAAAATGTTGGAGCTTCAGTTCTGGTCCAATAGCACCTGCGAGGGATTTTCGCATGTCCGACACCGCAAAAGCAGCCCACAAGTCACAGATGCGTGTTTCGCTATGCTGCTGGTGGGTTGCAGGTGTGAAGGATATTCCGCATTTGCGAGTCCACAAATGCGTGGTTTTTTTCTTCATAGGCGGAGGAGGAGCTGGGATTGGGAGTCCGCAGAAGCGGATGTTAGTGCACAAAAGTGAATCCGCAGGTGCAGCCTTTTGACCGCAAATGCGGTGGGGCGGAGTTTAATTGAGTTCCATAGATGCTGAGATTGGACGACTGAAGTAGTTCCGCAGAAATGAAAGATGGATCACAGATGCCAAAAGTCTGGTAGTGTTATAAGCCGAAGAGTTTCGTGATTTATTCATTTTTCGACTTTGGGAACTGAGATTAAGGCAATTTTTAAAGGAATTTTTGCTAGAGCTTGAGAAGTAAGCAACTTTTGGTCGTTTTTATCTATTTATATTGATTATCCATTGAATTTCCCCCATATATTTGGTGTTTTGTAAGTAAAAATTTGGGGATTTATTACCCATGTATTGGAGAGTAATAAATGGAGATTTGAGTGGCGATTTGGTGTAGGAATTCGGTAATTTTGGTAGGTCTGACTCGTGGTTGAATAGGTGTTCGGACTATATTAATTTCGTCAGTTTCCGAGTCATAGACCTGGGTTGACTTTTTGAGGTGGCGTTTTTACTTTGGTTAAAGTTCTTAGTTTTATCATGTGGAGCCAAATCCTATAGCTTTATTTAATAGTACTAGTTTCTCGGCACGTGCGTTGCACGTTTTTACCGAGTTATGGAGTACACATTTTATAAAATAATATTAGTATTATTAAGAAAAAGATCTGAGTAAATAATAATACACGAAAGAATAACGTACAAAAAATTCAACTAAAGACCATTCTTTCAAGAAATTCAATAATCACGTGGCAATAAATACACACAAATATTTAAAGAAATTAAGAAACCAATATGTTTGAGGAGTAAAACCCGTATGTCCAGATTGATTTTATCAACAAAGTATTCCAATTCACCTTGCAAATCAAGAATCAATATTGTGGTAAAGGAAATAGAAAAGGTTGACCAAGCATCCATTTAGACCAAGTATCTGTACAATATACCTCAAGTTGAACACTCTTATAACAGAGTCAAGCATATCCAAAATCAAAAAGGCCATCTCTCTAAATGAAGTAGCAACTATTTAGCTCAAAAGAAGACCATGATCATATGTTGAATCAAAGAAACTAATAGATCTAAAGATTAACGGCTTACTAATTAAGGTTTCCTACCATTCAACCCTTCTGAATTGCATAGGCAGTTAACTTGGAAATCAATTATACAAAAAAGTTATAAAGAGTAATTTCAAGAAGTTAAAATTTACCACTTACCAAGTGAGGTTCTGTCTCAGTAAATGCAGATGTCTACAATATGTTTTAGGAGCTAACACAACGATCGCTATTAAATGATTCCTAGATGAATCCTTTATGTATTTAACATAGGTAGAATATCCAAAAAAATCCTCCATGGTCCACCATATAGCTTTAAATTCTGCAAGCAACCAGCTGATTATCAGAAATATTTACCAAACCACAACACTATACATATAGGGTGTAAAATAAATTACTCTAACAATATGCACTATTTGTGAGCATAAAGTATCGGCGATACCTGTATCGGCCAGCGTCACTGCCTCGAAACATGTCATAGTCCTCCTCCACCTGCATATTGTTCTCATTGCCATCATCAGTCCGTTCATTTGACCTTGTTCCTGCACCCAGAAAAGAAATTCAAGTGAACTTATGATAAGTAGTTTGTAGTCCCATTCTTAAAGATGTACAATTCTGCATTCGGTTGAAGATTAATTATTTTTTGCGTCTTGGTACTTTATTTTATTTCGCAAGCGCATTGACTCTCTCGATCATTCAGAAAATTTCAGTGAATCTGCCCTCTTTTGTTTCTGTTAAATCTGTGAACAAGAAAAGGCAGTGGGTGGCAAGAGAATGATATTAATTTTCAGATTTCAGATGTGAAAAAAATGAGCCAGAAAATATCAGAGTAATATTGCAAAGAAGTGAAGTACAGCGTATGTTCTACCAAGACTGACTGCTATTCTTAGCGGACACTGTTTACCCTAAAATTTGAATAACAATTAAATCTGTGTTGAGGTCTTAAAGATACATGATTTACTCCAATACTAATTGATGAACAAGAAGACAAACGTATAAGTTAAGAGAGCAAGCTAGATCAAACTAGTGTATGAGCAAGTCTTGGCCTCGCGCTGTGAGGGCCTCGGGGTACACTAATATGAACAGTAAAAGAAAGACAATAAAGCTAAGGAACAATTCTAATGAGAGATGAGCGAAAAAATAAGAGTGTATATTCTTTGCCAATGATTGATGGTGATTACAAAAGAATGTACTCCCCTTTATATAATAGGAGAGTCCTAAATAAGGTACATTTCCTTTTCTAGTAAGGAATCTAATTGTACAGTTGTTTGATGGTGAAGAAGATGAGGGCGAGGATTCGGCGCTGGTGACTCGAAATAGAAAGCCAATCGAGGCCACCAAGCCCTCCAAGAGAGATCTTGCCTCGAGGTGAGGAAACCTCGAAGAAAGATGAGGGCAAATCCCCTGAATCACCCGAGGTTACGGTTGTTCCTCGGCCTTCGACGAGTACACCAAAGAAGACAGATTACGAGGTTCCCATGCCCGAGATTCCTTTATGGCGTCCTTAGAGTAGGCCGATAATGACGGAGAGTGTCCCCTGTGAGAATGATCCTTTCCAGGACTGCTTTACTGGGGTTGATGGTGCCGACTTTATCGATGCATCTTCCACCTTCGAAGATGTCACGATCCAATTCTAACCCAGGTCGTGATGGCGCCTATCGTGATACAAGGCAAGCCTACTTCCCAAAATATTACTACCAATTTGATTATAAGAATTTATAAAAACATATCCATTATTTGAATTTCTCATAACAAGCTAACTCATAATATAAATAATATAAAAATATAGAAACGAGCCCCAAACATCGGGGTGTCACTAATTCATGAGCGTCTAAACCTATGAACTAAGATATATAAACGGTCTAACAATCAATACAGTCCAAAAGAAGAAATGATAAAAGGAGTAACACGGTCCTGCGGACGCTAGCAGCTACCTTGCAATCTCCAAAGATAGCCGGCATGAACTCAACGATCGACGTGCAATAACTCACCTGGATATGCACATAACGTGCAGGGTGTAGTATGAGTACAACCGACTCAATAGTAATAGAAATAACTAAGGAACTGAGTAGTAGTGACGAGCTAAGCAAAACAATCCAATTATTTCTTTTCAAAATTAAGAATAAACAGTAGTAAGTAGGTAACTTCCGTAAATCAAAATATGCTACAAGACAATTAACAGGTAAACGCAACAACAACAAAAGTAAATGAAACCTCACAGCAATGTCACTCTATCACTCAACACTCGGCACTCAGTACTCAAGACACACACTCAATAGGTACCTACGCTCACTAGGGGTATACAGACTCCGGAGGGGCTCCTACAGCCCAAGCGCTAAGCACGGACAACTCACATGCCATAATATCAATCTCCTGATCCGCCCGGACAACTCACGTGGTACACGAAAAACTCACGTGCTAGGGTATAATTACCTGGATCCGCATGGACAACTCACGTGCAATAATCGAATATCTCACAACAGGCACTCGGTGTCACTCAATCATGTACCTCTCTAGTCTCACAATTCTCAGCAAATACGGGAACACAACCCAAACCAAGTATCAACTCGTATCAGAAAAATAATAGACTAAGGTAAACATGTACAAGAATTTCTAAACGCGAGCATGAATAAAACCTAAGAATGATCTCTAGCATGAAGGCTGTCAAATTCCACAACATGTAAATACATAAACACATATAATGGCTATTAGGCCTCACAACCTCACGTGAACGGACCAAGTCTCAATCCCTTGTGATATACACCCACACGCCCATCACCTAACGTGGGTATCACCACCAAAAATTCACATGATATCGAATTCTCCGGGTTTATACCCTCAAGGCAAGAGTTAAAACTGTTACGTATCTTAACATCGTAAAATCCTACTCCGGGATGTCCTCATCCCTCGGTTCAGTTTCCAAAAGCTCCGAATCTATCTATAATCAGAATAATACTATCAACATAGGTTAAAGAATCGAATTCCACAAGAAAACTACATAATTTGGCCAAATATCCGAAATAGGCTAAAACCCGGCCCCCAGGCCCACGTCTCGAAACCAGTAAAAATGGCAGAATTAGAAACCTTGTCCTCTCCCGAGTCTAACCATATAAAATTCGTCTAAATCGGGCTCCGTTTGGTCCCTCAAATCCTCACTTAAAACTCTCCAAAACTCAAGCCCTAACTCCCTCAATTTTACCCTAAAATCCTACTAACTCCATGGCTAATCAGTGGAAAAACATCATAAACGCGTGTAAAAACCCAAGTAACTTACCTCAGTGATATCTCTCGATTCCTTCTTGAAATTCTCTGCCCAAAGCTCAAAATCGTTCAACAATGGTGAATATAGGGCAAAAATTCGCAAAATGTTACTTATATAGGTTCTGCCCAGGAGTTTCGTACCTGCAACTCCCTTCATCGCACCTGCGGTTCCGCATCTGCGGTTCCAGGTGCGCATCTGTGATAACAACTTAACCGACCAGGCATCGCACCTACGGCTGTCCCCTCGCACCTGCGGGATCGCAGGTGCAACCACACTTCCGCACCTGTGCGCAATGCCTAGGACTCCATTTCCACATTTGCGATGGCCCTCTGCACCTACGATCATCGCACCTGCGGCTCCCCATCCGCAGTTGCGTCCACACCAATAGCTTCAACTAAATTTTCCAACTTCCAAACTCCCCGATACCCATCCTAAATCATCCTGAGTCCCTCGGGACTCCACCAATAATTCAAACAAGTCATATATCACTATCCGAACTTATCCAAACCTTCGGAACTCTCACAACAACACCAAAACACTAATTCAACCCCGGATTCAAGCCTAAGAACTTCTACACTTCCAAAATTCGCCAAAATCAAATACATAGGCGCGCAACATGTCCTCCAATATCTGAATAGTGCGCTCGGACTACCCATCAATCAGAGGGTGAAAAGATGTGCTCAACTCAACCTGAGTGCCCAATCCTCACTGCACGACCCTCTAAAACTGAGATGTAAACTGAGTACCTCTATCTGAAATGATGGAAACCGGCACACCATGCACGTGAACAACCTCTCGGATATAAATCTCAGCTAACCGCTCTGAAGTGTAGGTAGTGCAAACAGGAATGAAGTGTGCAGACTTGGTCAGGCGATCCACAATAACCCAAATAGCATCGAACTTCCTCGAAGTCCGTGGGAGCCCAACTACAAAGTCCATGGTGATCCGCTCCCACTTCTACTCTAGAATATCCAATCTCTGAAGCAAGCCACTCGGTCTCTGGTGCTAATACTTAACCTGCTGACAGTTGAGACACCGAGCCACAAACCCAACAGTATCTTTTTTCATCCGTCTCCACCAATAATGTTGTCTCAAATCCTGGTACATATTTGCGGCACCCGGATAGATGGAATACTACAAGCTGTGGGCCTCCTCAATAATCAACTCCCAAAGCCCATCTACATTAGGCACACATATCCGACCCTTCATCCTCATCACTCCATCATCACTAATGGTCACTTCCCTAGCATCACCTCGCCGTACCCTGTCCTGAAGAACGAGCAAGTGTGGGTCATCATACTGGCGCTCCCTGATATAGTCATAAAGAGAAGTACCAGAGGCTATGAAAGCCAATACCCGACTAGGCTCCGAAAGATCCAATCTCACAAGCTGGCCTGCTAAGGCCTGAACATCCAATGGTAAAGGTCTGTCCGCTGCCGAAAGATAAGCTAAACTTCCCAAACTCTCTGCCCGACGACTCAGAGCATCAGCCACCATATTGGCCTTACCCAGATGGTATAGAATAGTGATGTCATAATCTTTAAGAAGATCCAACCATCTCCGCTAACGCAAATTAAGATATTTCTTCTTGAATAGATGCTACAGACTTTGGTTATCAGTATAAATCTCATAATGAACCCTATACAAATAATGACGCCAAATCTTTAAGGCGTGAACAATGGATGCTAACTCAAGATCATGCACCATATATTTCTTCTCATGAGTCTTCAAATGATGCGAGGCATAGGAAATCACCCTACCCTCATGCATCAAAACACAACCAACGCCTACCCTCGAGGCATCACAATACACAGTATAAGAACCTGAAGCTGATGGCAGAACTAACATTGGAGCTGTGGTCAAAGCAGACTTGAGCTTCTGAAAGCTCTCCTTACACTCGTCCGACCACTTGAATGGAGCACCCTTTTGGGTCAATTTGGTCAATGGCGAAGCAATAGATGAGAATCCCTCTACAAAGTGACGGTAATAGCCCGCCAAACCCAGGAAGCTCCTAATCTCTATAGCTGATGACGATGTAAGCCAACTTTACACCACCTCTATCTTCTTCGTGTCCACCTGAATACCCTCACTGGACACCACGTGCCCCAAGAATGCTACCGAATTGAGCCAAAACTCACACTTGGAGAACTTTGCATAAAGCTTCTCCTCTCTCAACCTCTGCAATGCAATCCACAAATGTTGGGCATGCTCCTCTTGTCAAGAGAATACACCAGGATGTCATCAATGAACAAAATAATGAAGGAGTCCAAATATGCTGAAATACACTATTCATCAAATACATGAATGTTGTTGGGGAATTGCTCACCCCAAAAGACATCACCAAGAACTCATAATGGCCATAACGGGTCTTGAAAGCCGTCTTAGGAGTATAAAAATCCTGAATCTTCACCTGATGATACCCGGACCTCAAGTCAATCTTAAAGAACACCCTCGCTCCTTGGAGCTGGTCAAATAAATACTCAATATGAGGCAAAAGATACTTGTTCTTGACAATGACCTTGTTCAATTGCGTATGGTCAATACACATTCTCATGGACCCATCCTTCTTCTTCACAAATAGCACTAGTGCACCCCAAAGTGACACACTAGGCTGAATAAACCCCTTTTCTAGGAGTTCCTGAAGTTGTTCTTTCAATTCTTTTAACTCCGCAAGTACCATACGATATGGCGGAATAGAAATGGGTTGAGTGCCCCGCACCACATCAATGCCAAAGTCAATGTCTTCGTCAGGCGGCATGCCTGATAGGTCTGCAGGAAACACATCTAGATAATCACATACCATCATAACTGAATCAATAGTGGGAGTCTCTGCACTAACATCCCTCACAAAGGCCAGATAAGATAGGCAACCCTTCTCAACCATACGCTGAGCCTTCAAATATGAAATCAGTCTACTCGGCACACAGTGTATAGAACCACTCCACTCTACCCTCGAAAATCCCGACATCACTAAGGTCACAGTCTTAGCGTGACAATATAGAACAGTATGACATGGAGATAGCCAATCCATGCCCAATATCACATCGAAATCAACCATGCTAAGGAACAACAAATCCACCCGGGTCTCCAAATCCCCAATAGACACCACACACGACTGATACGCGCGATCCACAATAATAGTATCGCCCACAGGGGTAGATACATGAACATGTGTAACTAATAACTCACGCGGAATATCTAGAAAATGAGCAAGGTATGATGAAACATATGAATATGTAGAACCAAAGTCAAATAATATAGAGGCATCTTTGCGATAGACAGAGACAATACCTGTGATCATAACATCTGAAGCAATAACGTCTGGCCTGGCTAAGAGGGCGTAGAAACGGGGCTGGCCATACCATGCTCTGCCTCCTCCTCTGGGGAGACCCCTAACTTACTGGGCTCCACCCCTAGATGGTTAAGCTCCACCCTAACTGGTTGAGCGGGTGGTGGAGGAACTGGTACTGGTGCTGTCGGCCGAGGCAGTGGAGTCCCACTCGAAAGCCTAGGGCAATATCTCATAATGTGGCCAAACTCCTCGCACTCAAAAACCTCCCTCCTCAGACGATACTACTGCTCATGATGTCCAAAAGAACTACCCGATGATACCTGAGAAAATAGGTCATGATGAGAACCAAGTGCCGGCAGTGCACTGAATAATACTGGCCCTGCTGATGAGTGTGAGAACCAGGGCCAGATGATGCATCACGATGAAATGGGTTAGCTGGCTGAGCATGCCTAAATGGACGACCTCTTCCCTACGGGTATTGACCTCCCTGAGGAGCACCATTGAATCCACCCTGACCATGAGGCCTCTTAGCCTCCCTCTTAACCCTCTCCCAACTTCGAACCATCTCAATCTGTCGAGCAATGTCGAGGACCTCTAAAACGTAGCACCAAAACTCTCTCTATGGTCATAAGCAATCGAAGATGAAAACTAAGGCCATCTATAAAGCACTTGATCCTCTCTCGGTCTGTGGGAACCAACCAGACCGCATGATGAGCCAACTCGGAGAACCGCATCTCATACTGGGTAACAGACAAATCACCCTGGCAAAGCTGCTCAAACTGCCTGCGTAGCTCCTCTCTGTGGGAATCAGGTACAAACTTCTCCAAAAAGAGAACGCAGAACTACTGCCAAGTAAGGGGCACTGTGCCAACCGGTCTACGCCTCTCGTAATCCTCCCACCAACTAAGTGCAACCCCAGAGAAGTGGAAAGTAGTGAATGATACCCCACTGGTCTCCAGAATATCTGCGGTTCGAAGCATGCTCTAACACTTGTCCATGAAACCCTGTGCATCCTCACCCTCAGCAGCACTAAATGACGGAGGCTGGAGCCTCCCAAACCTCTCCAATCTGCGTTGCTCATCCTCTAGCATCACAGTAGCTACATAGTCATGAGCAGCTGCAACCGACTGGGCTGCAGATTCCCCCGACGTCTGATGTCCCTGAACAACCTGCTCAGGTGCACGAGTGGTGGGAGTCTGAGTTCCTCCCCCAACCTAAGAAGTACATGCGGTCGTAGTAGCTGAAGCTGTCTGAGCAAGACCCGTACATACTGATAGAATCTGGGTCAGGGCCTCCTGAAGGCTTGGAATAACAATAGGCATAGGTGGTTCCTGAGCTGGTCCCGCCGGAACATCCACCTCCGGGACCTGATCCTTAGTGGGGACAACTGGAGGATCTGTAGGTGTTGCCCCAACTACTGCACTGACGATATCTACGCCCCTACCATGGCCTCTACCGCGACCTCAGCCTCTCGCAGCCTGAACTGGTGACTGTCCCTCTTGACCGGTAGCACGAGTCCTCACCATCTGTAGTAGAATGAAATAATAGATGTTTGGTTATCGAAATAAACGGAACACACGACAAGAATCCAAAAATGTGAAATTTTTCCTAAAGGTTCTGCAGCCTATCGAAGATAAGTACAGATGTCTCATTACCGATCCGCAAGACTCTACTAAAACCGCTCATGACTCGTGAGATCTATGTAACCTAAGCTCTGAGACCAACTTGTCATGACCCATTTCTAACCCAGGCCGTGATGGCGGCTATCGTGATACAAGGCAAGCCCTATTCCAAAAATCTTGCTACTAATTTGATTATAAGAATTTCAAAAAACATATGTATTATTTGAATTTCTCATAACAAGCTAACTCTGAATATAAATAATATAAAAATACGGAAACGAGCCACAAATATCAGGGTGTCACTAAGTCTTGGGCGTCAAAATCTACGAACTAAGATATATAAACTGTCTAACTGTCAATACAGTCCAAAAGAAGAAATAGATGGTAAAATAAGTACAAGGTCCTGCAGATGCTAGCAGCTACCTTGCAATCTCCAATGATAGCTGGCCTGAACTCAACGATCGCCGCACTCTAACTCACCTGGATCTGCACATAAAGTGCAGGGTGTAGTATGAGTACAACCGACTCAGTAGTAACAGAAATAACTAAGGAACTATGAAGTAGTGACGATCTAAGAAGAACAACAAATTATTTCTTTTCACAATTAAGGATAAACGGTAGCAAGCAGGTAATTTCCTTAAATCCACAAATGCTACAAGGCAATTAACATGTAAACACAACAACAACAAGAGTAAATGAAACCCCACAGCAATGTCACTCCATCACTCAACACTCGACACTCAGCACTCGACACTCAATACATACACTCAATAGGTACCTGTGCTCACTGGAGGTGTATAGACTCGCGGAGGGGCTCCTACAGTCCAAGCGCTAAGCACGGACAACTCATGTGCTACACGGGCAACTCCACGTGCCATAATATCAATATCAGGATCCGCATGGACAACTCACGTGTTACACAGATAACTCACGTGCTATGGTATCAATACCTGGATCCGCACGAACAACTCACGTGCTGCACAGACAACTCACGTGCTATAATCAAATATCTCACAACAAGCACTCGGCCTCACTCAGTCATGTACCTCTCTAGTCTCACAATTCTCAGCAAATAAGGGAACACAACCCAAACCAAGTATCACAGCATATCAGCAAAATAATAGAGACTGAGGTAAACATGTACAAGAATTTCTATGACTGAGTGCACATAACGTGAGCATGAATAAAGCCTAAGCGTGATATCTAACATAAAGGCAATCAAGTTCAACAACATGTATATACATAAACACAGATAAAGGCTATTAGGCCTCATAGCCTCACGGAACGGACTAAGTCTCAATCCCTTGCAGTATACAACCACACGCTCGTCACCTAGCGTGGGTATCACCTCCAAACAGTCACATGATATCAAATTCTCCGTGTTTATACCCTCAAGCCCAGAGTTAAAACTGTTACTTACCTTAACAGCGTAAAATCCTACTCCGAGATGTCCTCGTCCCTCGACTCGGTCTCCAAAATCTCCGAATCTATCTATAATCAGAATAATACTATCAACATAGGCTAAAGAATCAAATTCCATAGAAAAACTACATAATTTGGCCAAAAATCTGAAATAGGCTAAAACCTGGCCCCCGAGCCCACGTCTCAAAACCAGTAAAAAGAATGGTAGAATTAGAAACCTCGTCCTCTCCCGATTCTAACCATATAAAATTGATCAAAATGGGGCTATGTCTGGTCCCTCAAATCCTCACTTAAATGTCTCCAAAACTCAAGCCTTAACTCCCTCAATTTTACCCTAAACCCCTACTAATTCCATGGCTAATCAGTGGAAAAGCATCATAAACACGCGTAAATAAACCCAAGTAACTTATCTCAGTATTATCTCTCTATTCCCTCTTGAAATTCTCTGCCCAAAGATCAAAACCATATAACAATGGTGGAAAAGACAAAAATTCGTGAAGTTTTACTTATATAGGTTCTGCCTAGGGGTTCCGCACCTGCGACCCCCTTCTTCACACATGCGGTTCCGCATCTGCATTCCAAGGTGCGCATCTGCAAAAACCACTTAACCGACCAGGCTTCGCATGTGCGGTTGCCCCTCGCACCTGCAGGCTCGCAGGTGCGACCACACTTCGCACCTACGCTCAATGCCCATGCCTCCATTTTCGCATATTTTATGGGCCCTCCGCACCTGCGATCATTGCATCTGTTCCTCCCCATACGCAGGTGCGAGCACACTAGTAACTTTACACCAGCAGCTTCAGCTGCATTTTCCAACTTCCAAACTCCCCGATACCCATCCGAAATCATCCCGAGCACCTAGAGACCTCCACAATAATTCAAAAAAGTCATATATCACTATCCAAACTTAGTCAAAACTTCGGAACACGCAAAACAAAACCAAAACACCAAATCAACCCCGGATTCAAGCCTAAGAACTTCTAAACTTCAAAAATTCGCCAACGACGCTGAAACCTATCGAACCACGTCCGAATGACCTCAAATTTTGAACACATGTCACAAATGACAATACGAGCCTATCCCAACTTCTGGAAATTCCATTCCGATCCCGAGACCTAATTTTCCACTGTCGACCAAAATCGCCAAATTTCTAATTTTCGCCAATTCAAGCCTAATTCTACCACGGACCTCAAATATATATTAGGGACACACTCCTAAGTCTAAAATCTCACAGCGAAGCTAACCGAATCATAAAAATCCAAATCCGAGTTTGTTTACTCATAAGTCAACTTCCAATTGACTTTTCTAAAGTAGCTTTCTAACTAAAAGATTAAGTGTCTCGTTTCACTCCAAAACTACTTTGGACCCAAACCTACCATCTCGATACAACTCAAAATAACTGAATAACACATAAATAAGTAGAAATGGGGGAAACAGGGCTATAACTCTCAGAACGACCGGTCAGGTTATTACAGAAGAGGCCCAACGTCTCTTCTCCAAGGTGAGCATTAATTATTAACATTGCAATTTCCCTTTTCCTGCCTTACCTTAATTGATAACTTTTTTCCTATGTAGTCCTTTACCAAGTTTAGCCGAATAAGTCCTTGGGTGAAGGGAAGGTCCTGAGGCTCCTTTATAGTCAAAAGGAGGCGGAGCTTAAAGACCTTCGGGCAGAGTTAGCCAAGGCTCGAGAGTATGAGGCCGAGCTAGACAAGCATGTAACTGTCATTTTGAAATGGTATGGTCTTCTCATCCCATCTGTGGAGACTAATACTTCGATGTCTCAGCTGCAACAAAAAAATGGAGATGATGGGGCAGCTTCGAGGCGAAGTCGATTAGGTTAATGCTGAGTGCAACCAGAAAAAATGGACCGCCTTATTGCAGAGAAAGAAATTACATTAGCCAAACTGACATCGGTTAAGACCCAGCTCCGGGGTATCAAGGAGAATGGTACGGCCCAGGCTGAAAGGATTGCTAAGCTCGAGGATAAATTTTCCAAGACCGAGGTCGAGGTTGCTAAAGCCAGGGGTGAGGTTAAGAAGACGAGCTGATAAAATTGGTGTCGCGTATTTAAGGGACACCGAAGCTGCTCAAATGGAGATGAGGGAAGCTGCCGACCGTGAAAAGCGAAATAATGACTTGGCCAGGTGCCAATCTCGGAGGAAAACCCTTGAAGAGATTCATGCTAGAGGTTTCAACCTCACTGAAGAGATAGCTCAAGCAAGGGCGATGGAAGACGATGCCAGATTCCTTGTCTCCTTCGATGATGACAACGATGGTGAAGTCAACCAGGGCGGGTCCGATAACAAAGAGGGGCCCAAAGAAGAAACCACCCCCGATGATGAAGTTGCTCTTGAAGGAGAAGCTGCTCCCGAAGAGGGGGCCAACCCCGAGGTGTAGATAGGATTTTTCTTTCTCTTTATGTATTTTCCTTTCTATCAAGATTTTTGCCAAATTCTTGTACATATCTCCTTTTTAGATATATAAAAGAAAATTCCTTGAATGCCTTCTCAATATTTCTTCCCTTACAATTTTCGCAATAATTTCATTCTTCGAACGGTGTATTCGAGATTCTATCTCGGATGGTTTCTCTGAAGTTGTCGTGGTCGAGTTCAAATAAGGTTCGAACTTTTGGGGCATAAACCCTTGCTAGATAAGTCTCCGAGCCATGGTCAAAATAATTATTCGCGCTCGGGATAATCGAACACTTGGGTTCAAATGGGGTGAGAACAAGGTCTCAAACCCTAAGTGTATCGGCCCTTAGGATCTTTTAAGTCGGGCCGTTATGGACTCTAAGATATGGCCTTGGACTTTACACCGAGGGATGCCTCTTTGAGTTCATATGAGTTCGATTTTAGACAACTCGAATGTGCTGACTGTCGATGACAGTCCCCATGTAGTCGAGGTGTGTTTGTATTTTGGCTCTTGAGCCATTTCTCATAGAGAATAATAAGTATGGAGCTCATATAGTAGCAAATTTCTTCGAGACACAAAGTGTTTAATATATAAGGAATGCTTCTTTGAACAAATCGTACATGTGTGCATGTTTTTCCATTGGGGCTCGGCTATTCTATATGGACACGGTTCCTCTAACCGTTTGGTCCATTACAAAGTTTTTCTTTTGAGGCCCTCTTTGGCGTGATGTATTTTTTTCGAAAATATAGCCTGCGAGGGTGATGAACCACAGTATTCGAGGTATTGAAAAGAAGCCTTGGATACTTTTGAATTTTCCTTAGGTAGCACATAGTTGATGCCTCGTTAAAAACCTCGCCGGAAAAACCCATTTGGGATAAACTCGATTTAAAAAAAAAGTGGAACGTGTGCTTTAAAACCTAAGGTCTTTGTGTATAAGGGTGCCCTCAATGTCCTCGATCGAACATCTGCAGTGAGTTAGTCTCAAACACAAATGGGAAAAAGGTGAAAGCCATACCTTAGCAATAATATCGTTTGAGCAATGGTACATTCCAATTGTTTCGCAATTGTTCACCTTCCATCGTGCTAAGATTTTAAGATCCTTTTCCGACGACTCCGATGACTTGATATGGTCCCAATTTGGTCGTAGTTTCCCTTCATTCCGGTCTCGAGTATTTGAGGGTCACTTTCCTTAAAACTAAGTCCCCGATTCTGAAATGGAAAAGGCTGGCCCTTCTATTATAATATCTCTCGATTCTTTGTTTCTGTGCGGCCATCCGAACAAGTGCAACTTCTCATTTTTCATCCAATAGCTCGAGGCTAGTGTTCATAGCCCCATGATTTAATTCCTCCATTGCATGCCGAAACCTGGTGCTAGGTTCTCCGACCTCGTCTAGGATTAGGGCCTCAGCGCCGTACACCAAGGAGAACAGAGTTACCCCCGTGCTGGATTTTGATGTCCTGTGGTATGCCCAAAGGACCTCGGGCAGAAGTTCCCTCCATTTCCCCTTAGCGTCATTCAAACTTTTCTTCAAGTTTTGGATAATAGTCTTGTTTGTGGATTCGGCCTATCCATTGGTGCTTGAGTGATATGGTGTCGATAAGATCCTCTTTATTTTATTCTCTTCGAGGAACTTTGTTACCTTGTTGCCGATGAATTGCTTCTCGTTGTCTTATACGATTTAAGCGGGTATCCGAATCGACACACGATGTGATCCCATATGAAGTCTATCACCTCTTTTTCTCTGACCTTCTCGAAGGCCTGTGCTTCCACCCATTTAGAAAAGTAGTCAGTCATAAACAAACTGAACTTAGATTTATCTGGTGCCATGGTCAGAGGGCCGACGATGTACATCCCCCATTTCATGAATGGACACGGGGATAGGACCGAATGGAGTTGTTCTCCGGGCTGATGGATCATTGATGCAAACCTTTGACAATTATCACATTTTCAAACAAGCTCCTTAGTGTATTTCTCCATGCTATCCCAGTAGTATCCTGCTCTAATAATTTTTCGAATCAAAGAGTCAATGTGGGAGTGGTTCCCACAAGTGCCATCATGAATTTCTCGCAAAACATAATCGGTATCCCCCGGTCCTAAGCATATCGCTAATGTTCGATCGAAGGTCCTCCGGTACAATGTTCCGTCTTCATCTAATGTGAATCGATATGCTTTAACTCGAAGAGCTCTCGACTCTTTAGGGACTGAAGGGAGCTTTTCGTGCTTCAAATATTCAACATATTTTTTCCTCAAATCCCAAGTCAAACTTGTAGAATTAATATCGGCATTACCTTCCTCGACCACGGATCTCGATAGCTGGACAACAATTCCCGAGACAATATCATTTTCTTCGACTGATGACCCCAAATTTGCAAGTGCATCAGCCTCAGCATTTTGTTCTCGAGACACATGATCTAGGGTCCACTCCTTGATGTGGTGCAATGTCACTTCCAACTTGTCCAAATACCTTTGCATCCTATCTTCCCGAACCTCTAAGCTTTTGTTCCCTTGGTTCACCACCAGCAGGAAGTCACACATAGCCTCGATAACCTCCGCCCCCAGGCTTTTAGCTAATTCAAGACCTGCAATCATGGCCTCGTACTCGGCCTCATTGTTAGTCAATCTGGGAGTTTTGATAGATTGTCTAATAGTGCTACCCATAGGTGGTTTCAAAACTATACCGAGCCCGGACCCTTTCACATTCGAGGCTCCGTCCGTGAAGAGGGTCCATACCCCCAATGACGTATCTCATTTTTGTAGAAGATCCTTCTCTACTTCAGGTGCGAGGGTTGGTGTAAAATCAGCCAAGAAGTTCGCTAAAACTTGAGACTTGATAGTTTTTTGGGGTTGATATTCAATATCGTACCCGTCAAGTTCGATGGCCCATTTGGACAATTTGCCCGAAAACTCGGGCTTGTGCAAAAAATTTCAGAGTGGATAAGTAGTTAACACACATATAGGATGACATCAAAAATATGTTTGTTTACCTCGAAAATGGTTTCAACAATTATACTTAATTTGTGGTTCTAAAAATATGCGATTTATTTCAATACTAGTAAATAATCAAGAAATGACAAGTATGAATGAGGAGAATGTGATTGCCAAACCAATGTTGCTAAAGGAACGTGGGCCTCAAACTTGGTGATTTCAGGGCCTCGAGGCTAGCTTAGTGACAATAAAGTATGAACAACAAAGTTGAAGAATAAACTCGAGCACAAGAAATGAGGAAAGTAGAGTAGAATATTCTATAACAGTGAATTTCATGTCATTACAAATGATTGGGGTCCCCTTTATATAGGAGGGGAAAACCCTAATATGGTACATGTCTAATTATGACAAAGAATACTATTGGTACAACTGTATAACTGTTTAGTACTGAGTTGTACTATCTCTGGCAGACATTATCAACTCTAACCACGTATCCTTGGGAATTTTCCTCCTTTTCATGATGATCATCGATTTTACGCTGCTTCGAGGTAAGCCGTGATGGGTCCTCAACGTACATAGAAATGTATGTCCCGGGATCAATTCGAACTTTACCGAACCCTTTGAGCCAGGGTTTGGCGCACCATAGACCTCAAAATCAGACTCCTCCGATTTCGATCGTATACAGATAGTCCCCGCGTTTCTTATAATGAAATGACAAGAAACGATTTTGAATTCTCGACCCTTCAATGCTCTTTATGATGACATCACTCCTATGACGTAAGCACTAAAATGACTGAAGTGCCCCGTCGATTCTCTTCCCCAAAAGCTATAATTAGTTGTCAGAGGTGGTCGACCATCAATATCAATGAACAATCGTCATTTTTCTTCTATATATACTTTCTTCCCTTTCCTCATTAAGAACTTTACCATTCTGCATCAACCATTTTCTTCTATAATTTCCCTTTCTCCACCAATTCTTCCACCATATTAATTCAAAATTGCTTTGGTGTTTTAATATTATCCTTCCTTTTCTTAAAGAAATTATGACTAAAACACCCAAATCCATTCCTCAAAAAGAAGGAATCTCCACTTTTGTTTCCCTTCTGGCCGGTGGCAAACCGCTGATGCTTAACAATCTTATTCCGAGCAGCTTTTCCTTGAAGAATGACTTTGCCATAAAAAACACCCCGATGTTCCTGGTCGTCGAGACACGCATCGATGTATATAAGATCAATTGAGGATAGACACCTCAAAGATGTGAGGAGAGAGTGAAGATGGGGGGAAGAGGTTGTTCTGCAAATACCCTCTCGCGAAGAGGATATTAAGACCGATGCAGAGGGATTTGTGACCGTGTGTACATATCCCTTTACATTAAGTCCCCTCGATCCACTCGTGCTCGAGTTTTGCCAAAGGTACCAAGTTACCCTGGTCCAGATGCATCCATCCTTCTGGCGGATCGTGTTAATGATGAGGTTTTTTGCTGAAAAAGCTGAGATCGAGTTCACCCTCAGCCACCTCATTCGATTGTGTCGACCTCAACATTTTCGAGGTCTAATTAAGCTTCAACGCCAGCCCACCAAGTCCTTCTTTACTAGTAACGACGAGGACATGGATCGAGGCTGGATGAGCCGATTCATCCGAGTGAAAACCATCAACGTCATCCCCTCGGAGTTCCTACCATTCCCTGAGAAATGGAACTTCACATATGAGTAGAATGTTGTGCTTTATTTCCCTCTTATCAATTTTGCTAAACTTCGTATAACTGTCCCTTTTCTCTTTTCTCAGCGGTCTCGTGGATGCCTAACTCAGACTCGATCTCGTGGACTGGGTTCGAAAATTGGAAGCTACTTCGACATATGAAAAACTCAAGTGGCGGGATTTGTCGAAGGGAAAATGGGAGGTGAAGCACCACGGTACATGTTACATTACTTCTTCCTTAGAAAAAATACCCTTCTTCATATAATTTAACTTCTTTGTCATAGGTATTGGTGAGTTTTCTCAGATAATGCCGCCCCCGCCCGTGGAGGAAGAAGAAACCTCGGCTCCGAAACCGAAGAAATACAATAAGAGAAAAAGATCCTCGAAGAGCGAGGATGTTCAAAGAAAAACGGAGCCTGCTAAGAGGCGCAAGAAGAATGTGGTCATCAACGAGGGATTCTGATCTTGCCCGCCGGTCCGTGGGCGATAATGATGATGAGATGGAGGGTTCGATATTGGTGACTCGAACCAGAAAACATTCCGAGGCAGTTAAGCCCTCAGCAACCGAAGCCCTTAGCCTCGACGGGGGAGATCAAAAGAAGATAAAGGACAAAGGCCCTTTGTCTCGTGACTTGCCGATTGCTTCTCAGACTTCAGGGAATACTACAAAGAGAATAAGCATTGAACCACCTCAGCCCGATCAGAGTGCCTCGGGTGATTTCCCTGAGGCCGTGACAGTAGGTCACTCACCATAATTTCCATGTTTCTCTGAAGATACTATTAGGGATGCTCGGGACTTGAAGATGCCCGAGTTAGGCGGAGTCACCAAGTGAGAACGAGCCCTTCCAAGGTTGCTTTACTGGGGTCCATGAGGCTGAACCAGCAGATGCAAACTGGATTTTCGAGGAGGCTCAACGACTTTGCTCAATGAAGGGAGTTGAGGCATCTTCAATCTGAGTCGGACAGAGCACGTGTGTATCAGGTCAAGCTAGAGAAGCAGGTAATTTCTGTTTTGAAAAAATACGGGCTCCTTTTCCCATCTTCGAAGGCTAAGACTTCAATGACTCAGTTGCAGCAAAAGGTAGAAATGCTGGAATGTCTTCAGGGCGAGGTCTCGCAAGTCAACTCTGAATGCAATGATTGGAAGGCATATATGGACGTCCTTGCTGCGGCCATAAAAAATGCATTGGAAAAAGTGTTTGCTCTCGAATTTCAACTTCGTAATGCTTGATTGAGTAATTCAGTTCGAGCGGGCAGGATTGCCAAACTCGAGATTAGTCTCGCAAGGGTAAATGCTGAGGATAGGAAGCTCGAGCCGAAGCCAAGGAGATAAAAGCCAGAGCCGACAAGATGGTAGCCATCTATTTGAAAGATGCTACTGATTCTCAAATGGAGTTGAGGGGGGCCTCCGACCGAGAGAAGAGAAGCAACGACTATATCCGATGCAGATCCCGGAGGGAAACCCTCGAGGAGATCCATGCCAAGGGCTTCGATCTCTCCGAGGAGATAGAGCAGGCCAAGGTAGACGATATTGGTGCCAAGTTCCTCCTTTCTTTCGAAGATGAAATCGATGATGAAGATGATGAAGAAGAGGCTGACGATGAGGCTGGTACCGAGGGGGTTGATGAAGACAAAATCCCTGAAGGGGTAAAGACAAAGTCCCTGGCGGTAGACTAGGTCTTCTTTGATTTTTGTAAAGGGCTCTATATGGGAGTTTTGTAAATGTACCTTTGTACCATTATATCAATATAAAGAATCTTTGTTTTGTCTCTGATTTAATTTCTTCCTTGACTTAGTCTTTTTGATGTTGTTGACGAACAGTCCGATGTATTGGACTTAGAATATAAAACCCTTAGGTTTCATGTTCGATCAATGATTGGTAATAGGTGATCGCTTAGGGTCCGATCCTCAAGCTAATCTTTAGCTTGGGACTTTCGAGTTCGAACTAGGTGAGGTCTAGGGCATAGTCTGCTTCAGACTTTAAGTTCCTTTAGGTATCGACCCTTAGGCTTTTTTCAATTTGGCCCTTAATATCTAACATATCAGCCCTTAGGCTCTTACAAATCGGCCCTTAGGCTCTTACAAATCGGCCTTTAGGCTCTTTTTAGATTGGATCAATTCGACCTCTAAATGGCTACAATTTTCCCCATTCTGGCTAAAGACTTTTAAAAATTTATGTATGCCTTAGCATGTTTATATACTCATCCGACTTTTTGATGGTTCGATTGATAGGAACCTCGATTACAAGTCGATGTGCGACGATAATTGAGTACCTTGTGAGATTCTCTCGAAGGCTGATTTTCTCAAAGCCTTTACATTTTTTGGAGCTGATATTATCGAATCCCCTTTGCTTATGCCGAGGGTAGCCTGATTTAACCGGTTTTTTGAAGTATTTGGCCTTTAGTTTTATGATGGAAATTGAACGTCTCCGATCCGCATTATTTTTGCTGCAGCCTTTTCATATGACTGTAGTCTTTATATTTAGCCGTATCCTTTAGTCCCCGGGTGAGATGACCTCGGCCTTAATATCGAGGGTATGCCTTTTTAGGGGTCTTACAAGTTCAAATATATATCCTTGGCCTTAATATCAGGGGTGTGCCTTTTTTTTAAGGTTTTATAAGTTTGAGTATGCCTTGTTGAGGTCTTATAAGTTTGAGTATGCATGTTGAGGTCATATAAGTTTGATGTTTCCCCATTGAGGTCTTATGATTCGAGATTGCCTCATTGGGTTCTTATGAGTTCGAGTCTTTGATGACTTGATAAGTCGATTGTCGATGACAGTCCCCGAGTGTTCGGGAGTGTTTGGCCCTTAAGCCATTTCACGTGAAAACAATAAACTTCTTTAAGGCACAAAGTGTTTTGATAAATAAGAATGCTTCTTGGAATAATGCATACACGTTTTTGCCCTGGGGGGCTCGGCTATTCTATATGGACATGGTTCATTTGACCATTTGGTCCATTACAACATTCTCCTATCGAGGCCGTCTTTAGCATAACTTGTTTTCATCGAAAAGGTAACCTCTGAGAGTGATGAACCCCAGTATTCGAGGTTGATTGAAAAAGAAGCCTTGAATACTTGTTGAGTTTTCCTTAGGTAGAATATAGATGTTTCCTCGTTAAAAACCTTGCCAGTAAAACCCATTTAGGATAAAAACCCGATCTAAAGGAAAAAGAGTGCAACACATGCTTTAAAACCCAAGGTGTTCGAGCTGAAGGGTGCTTCGATTCCTCTCAATCGAACACCTGCAACAAGTTAGTATGAAATATAAATGAAAAGGGAGAAGGTTATACCTTAGCAATAATAGTGTTTGAGCATCGATATGTTCCAATTGCTTGGCAGTTGTTCGCTTTCCATGGTGCTAAGTTTGTAGGACCCTTTTCCTACTACTCCGAGGACGCGGTACGGTCCTTCCCAACTAGGTCCTAACTTCCCTTCATTTTGGTTTCGAGTGTTGAGGGTGACTTTCCTTAGAACTAAGTCCCCGACTCCGAAGTAGCGGAGGTTCGTTCTTCCTTTGTGGTACCTTTCGATCCATTGCTTTTGAGCGGCCATTCGAACTAGTGCGGCCTCTCCCTTTTTATCTAGTATTTCGAGGGCGGTATTCATGGCCTCGTTGTTTGAGTCCTTGGTTTCATGTTGAAATCTGACGCTCGGTTCCCGTACTTCAATCGGTATCAATGCCTCGGACCCATATAACAAAGAGAACAGGGTCTTCCCTATGCTCGACTTCGAAGTTGTTCGATATGCCCATAGTACTTCGTGAAACACTTCTCTCCACTTTCCCTTCGCATTCTCTAACTTCTTATTTAAGTTTTGAATGATAGTTTTGTTTGTGGACTCTGACGATTTGCACTTGGATGGTAAGGCGTCGAGAGAATCCTTTTGATTTTATGATCCTCGAGGAATTTTTTCACCTTGCTGCGGATGAATTGCTTCCCATATCACACGTAATCTCGGAGGGGATCCCAGATCAACATATGATGTGGTCCCATATGAAGTCGATGAATTCTTTTTCTCTTATCTTCTCGAAGGCTTGCGCTTCTACCCATTTTGAGAAGTGGTCCGTCATAAACAAGATAAATCTAGCTTTACCTACTGTTGTTGGTAGGGGGCCGAGTCCATCCCCCATTTAATGAATGTCCACAGGGATAGGACTGAGTGTAGTTGTTCACCAGTTTGGTGTATCATTGGTGCAAATATTTGGCATTTGTTACATCTTCGAATGAACTCCTTGGAGTCTTTTTCCATGATATCCCAATAATACCCCACTTTGATTACCTTTCGAACTAAAGAATCAGCATCAGAGTAGTTTTCATAAGTGCCTTCGTGGATTTCTCGTAGCACATAGTCGGTGACCCCCGGTCCCAAGCACACTGCTAGTGGTCCGTCGAAGGTTCTTCTATACAATGTTCCATTCTCGCCGAGTGAAAATCGGGCTGCTTTGGCTCGAAGGGCCCTCGATTCCTTTGGGTTCGTGGGGAGCGTCCCATGTTTCAAGTAGTCGATGTACTAGTTTCTCCAATCCCATGTCAGACTTGCTGAGTTGATTTCTTCATGGCCTTCTTCGATCACCGACTTTGATACGATAGTCTCTGGTATTATGTTATCTTCTTCAACCGAGGATCCCATGGTGGCTAGTGAATCAGCCTCGCTATTCTGTTCTCGAGGTATTGGACCATGGTCCACTCTTTGAAGCGATGCAATGTCACTTGAAGTTTGTCGAAGTATCTTTGCATCCTGTCATCTCGAACTTCGAAGATTCCATTTACTTGGTTAACTACCAAAAGAGAGTCACATTTTTCCTCGATGACCTCTGCTACTAGGCCCTTGTCTAGTTCTAGACATGCCATCATGGCCTCATACTCGGCCTTATTGTTAGTCAACTTCGAAGTTTTTATGGATTGCCTTATTATGCCGCCCGTGGGCGGTTTTAGAACTATACCGAGCCCAGACCCTTTCACATTTTAGGCACCATTAGTGAAGAGGGTCCATACCCCTAATGATGTGCCTATTTTTAATAAGAGTTCTTTTTCTACTTTGGGCACGAGGGTAGGCGTAAAATCGACCACGAAGTCTGCCAAAATTTGAGACTTGATGGTCGTTCGAGGTCGATATTCGATATCCTACACTCCAAGTTCGATGAACCATTTAGCCAATCAGCCCGATAATTCGGGCCTATGAAAGATGTTTCGAAGTGGATAAGTAGTTAACACACATATAGGATGACATTGAAAGTATGGTTTCAACTTTCTAGATTCACTTACTAATGCAAGAGCTAATTTTTCTAAGTGTGGATACCTGGTTCAGCATCTCCCAGGGTCTGACTTATGCAATAAACAGGGAATTACGTACCTCGTTCTTCTCGAACCAACACGCCACTTACCGCAACTTCGGCACGACCAAATACAAGTATAGTGTTTCATCCTTTTTTGGGGTATGGAGCAAAGGTGGGCTCGAGAGATACCGTTTTAATTCTTCCAAGGCCTATTGGCATTCTGGAGTCCACTCGAAATTGTTTTTCTTTTTGAGAAGGGAGAAAAAGGGATGACTCCGATCTGATGACCTCGAGATGAATCGACCTAAGGCTGCTATCCGCTCGGTCAGTCGCTGTACAACTTTCACATTGTTTACCACAGTGATCTCCTTGGTGGATTTGATTTTTTCGGGGTTGATCTCGACCCCCCTGTTTGACACCATGAAGCCCAAAAATTTTCCCGAGCCGACTCAAAAAGCGCATTTCTCGGGGTTGAGCTTCATGTTTTATCTTCTTAGAATATCGACATTGCCTGCAAATGAGTCAAATGGTCCTCTGCGTGCATAGACTTAAATAACATGTCATCAATGTAAACTTCCATAGACTTGCCTATTTTATATTCGAACATCTTATTAACTAGGTGTTTATATGTAGCTCCTGCATGTTTTAGCCCGAAGAACATTAAATTATAGCAATATATGCCATACTTCGTGATAAATGAAGTCTTTTCCTGGTCGTCTGGGTTCATTTGAATTTGGTTGTACCCGGAGTAGGCGTCGAGAAAAGTAAGGGTCTCGTGGCTAGCCGTAGCATTAGGTAGTCGATGTTTGGTAGTGGAAAAGAATACTTAGGGCATGCTTTATTCAAATCTTTGTAATCTACACACATTCTCATTTTATTTCCCTTTTTAGGGACTACTAATACATTAGCTATCAATTCGTGGTATTTTACCTCCCTAATGGATCATATTTTAAGAAGCTTAGTTACCTCATCTTTGATGAACGTATGCTTTACCTCGAATTGAGGCCTTATTTTTTGCTTCACCGATTAGAACCTGGGATCGACACTTAGTCGATGGGTGGTTACCTTCGGTGGGATCCCTGTCATATCTAAATAGGACCAAGCGAACCAATCAATGTTATCAATAAGAAATTGAATAAGTCTTTTTCTGAGCTCGGGGGTTAGTCCCATTCCCAGGTATACCTTTCGTTCTGGGAGATGTTCAATTAATACTGCCTACTCGAGTTGTTCGATAGTGGACTTCATTGCATTCGATTGCTCGAGGGTATCAAAGGCTCGGGAGGTGAGGAAGTACTCTTCTCCATCCTCGACCACCTGTTCATCATTCATATGTCCCTCGGGCTCAATCGAGGGTTATGTGCTGTGATTGCTGTTTGTCTACCCGTTCACCTTTTGATTTCTCCGAGGTACATGGAGCCGATACTGGTGCCAAATCATGCACTACGAACATCTATTTGGCTGCATGTTGCTCTCCATACACCGTTTTCACGCCATCTTTTGTTGGAAACTTCATCATTTGATGAAGGGTTGATGGTACTGCTCTCATGCTATGTATCCATGGCATTCCAATCAGGGCGTTGTACCTCATGTCACCTTCAATGACATGTAATTTAGTTGGTTGAATGGTCCCGACCACGTTGACTGGGAGGATGCTTTCCCTTTTCATTGTTTCACTCGCCATGTTGAACCCATTCAAGACTCGAGAGGTGGGTATGATTTGGTCGAGCAACCTGAGTTGCTCCACGACCCTCGAACTAATTATATTGGTCGAACTACCTACATCCACGAGCACACATTTAACTTGAACTTTGTTTAAAAGGAAAGAAATTACCAGTACATCATTATGAGGCTGAGATAAGACCTCGATGTCTTCTGTGCTGAATGTGAGGGTATCCTCGGGAATGTAGTCCCGAGGTCGCTTCTCCCTTGTGATGGATACTTTTGTCCGTTTGAATATGAGTCCCTGTGGGACATCGATTCCTCCGATGATCATATGAATGACCTGCTCTGGCTCCTCTTGCTCATTCTTCCTATTTGCATCTCTTTCTCAAAAATGGTTCTTGTCTCGATCCCTAAGGAACTCTCGAAGGTGCCGTTCGTTGAACAAACATGCTACCTCCTCTCGAAGCTGTCTGCAATCTTCGGTCCGATGACCGTGAGTGCCATGGTATTTTCACATTAAGTTGAGGTTCCTCGGGGAAGGATCTTATTTTATGGGCTTGGGCCACCTGGTATCTATGATCTTGCCTATGGCTAATATGATGTCTGAGGTATCAATGTTAAAATTATACTCTGACGGTCGAGGTGCCTGCAGCGACCCCATATGCCTTTCGAACCTGGTTTTTCTCATGAGTCCCGGGAACTTTGGCCTTGATCTGCCCTTTGATCAATTTGAGGTATGTTACACCTCGAAGCGTTTCTTCGGTCTTTGACATAAGGTTGGTATCTTTCCTTGTTCGATCTCGACTCTTTTTTTGCGTTCCTTGATTCTTTTGCTAATAGCCTGCTTGGATATAATGATCCCGAGAGGGATCCAAATTAGTCATCCTCGACTCTAATTTTTGATTGATACCTGTTGTGCACATCTGCCCAAGTTACGGCGGGATACTCGATCAAATTTTTCTTAAGCTGCTTTAAAGCTATCGAGCTTCGTTCATTCAAGCCTTGAGTGAAGGCTTGCATTGCCCAGTTATCGAACACCGGTGGTAATTCCATTTGCTCCATCTGGAAACGGGATACGAACTCCCTAAGCATCTCGTTCTCTCGTTGTTTGATTTTCAACACATCGGACTTCCTTGTAGCAACTTTTATGGCACCAGCATGTGCCTTGACAAATGAGTCTGCCATCATGGCAAACAAATCCATTGAATTCGAGGGTAGGTTATGATACCACATCATGCCCCCTTGGATAAGGTTTCTCCAAATTTCTTCAACAGGACATACTCGATGTCATCGTCCTTTAAATTATTTCCTTTTATACCACAAGTATATGTGGTAATATGCTCTTTAGGATCTGTGGTCCCGTTGTACTTTGGGATGTCGAGCATCTTGAACTTCTTCGGAATAGGCTTCGGAGCCGCACTTGGTGGGAATGGCTTCTGCACGAACTTCCTCAAATCCACTCCCTTCAAAATCAGGGGTTCTTTTGGGATTTGGTCGACTTTCGAATTGTAGGTTTCTACTTTCTTGTCGTCATCCTCTATCTTCTTTTATCCCGACTAGACCCTTTTAGTGAGTTCCTCGAGCATCCTTATGATGGTGGGGTCAGTTCCTGACCCATTATTGCTCGATCTTTCTGGTGCAGGCTCAACTCGGGGGGCTATTTCTGGTCCTGCTGTGCTCGAAATCTTTTGCTAAATCTGCAATTGAGAGATAGCAATTTGTTGTGCTTGCAAAATTTCAAAGATTACTTGTAGACTAACTTCTATTTCTTCTCGAGCTTGTGTCCCTTGTGCATCAGGTTGGTCCCCTCCGCCTATACTTCTGTCAATATCAGTACACAAATCAACGTGCAAAGCAATATGTGAACCTACGTCGATAGGGTTTGGTGCTGGTGCTATCCCAGGGTTTAGCGGTGGCAAGCTGGCCCTTGGAGCCGCTGCACTACTTTCACCCTGGAAAATAAGATCGTCGTTTACAGGTCCGAGGGTTGGCCTAAAATCAGCCACGAAGTCCGCTAAAACATGAGACTTGGTAGTTGTTCGGGGTTGATATTCAATATCGTACCTGCCAAGTTTGATGGCCCATTTGGACAATCTGCCTGAAAACTCGGGCTTGTGAAAAACATTTCGGAGTGGATAAGTCGTTAACACATATATGGGGTGACATTGGAAATATGTTTGTTTACCTCGAAAATGGTTTCAACAATTATACTTGATTTGTGGTTCTAAAAATATGCGATTTATTTCAATACTGTAAATAATCAAGAAACGACAAGTATGAATGAGGAGAATGTGATAGCCAAACCAATGTTGCTAAAGGAACGAGGGCCTCGAACATGGTGATTTCAGATCCTCGAGGCTAGCTTAGTGACAGTAAATTTTGAACAATAAATGAATAACAATAAAGTTGAAGAATAAACTCGAGCACAACAAACGAGGAGAGTAGAGAAGAATATTCTATAGCATAATGTCATTACAAATGATTGGGGTACCCTTTATATAGGAGGGGAAAACCCGAATATGGTACATGTCTAATTATGACAAAGAATAATATTGGTACAGCTGTATAACGGTTTAGTAGGAAGTTGTACTATCTCTGGTAGACCTTATCAACTCTAACCACGTGTCCTTGGAAATTTTCTGCCTTTCCATGACGATCATCGATTTTACACTGCTTCGAGGTAAGCCGTGATGGGTCCTCAACACACCTTCTCGAACTGTATGTTCCGGGATCGATTTAAACTTTTCTTCAAACCCTTCGAGCCCGGGATCAGCGCACTATAGACCTTGAAATCAGACTGCTCCAGTTTATGCCCGTATACAATGGCTTCAATTTTTTAGATGAGCTTATTAATGCAAGTGCTAACTTCTCTAAGTGTGGATACCTAGTTTTAGCATCTCCTAAGGTTCGACTTATATAATAAACAGGAAAATTTGTACCTTGCTCTTCTCGAACTAATACCCACTTACTGCTACTTCTAACATGCCAAGTATAAGTATAGCTTCTCATACGCCTTCGGGGTGTGGAGCAGAGGTGGGCTCGCTAAGTAACGCTTTAATTCCACCAGTTCTTGTTGGCATTCTGAGGTCCATGTAAAATCATTTTTCTTTTTGAGTAAGGCAAAGAACTTGTGGCTTTGATCTGACGACCTTGAGATGAATCGGCCCAAAGCAGGTATCCGTCCAGTTAGCTGTTGTACGACTTTTACACTGTCCACGACGGTGATGTCTTTGATGGCTTTAATTTTTTCGAGGTTGATTTTGATCCCCGTATTTGACACCATAAAACCCAGGAACTTGCTTGAGCCGACTCCGGAAGCACATTTCTCGGGGTTGAGTTTCATATTGTATTCTCTCAAAATCTCGAACGTTGCTTGCAAATGATTCAAATGGTCCTCTACGCACATGGACTTAACTAACATGTAGTCCATGTAAACTTCCATTGATTTACCTATCCTTTGCTCGAACATTTTATTAACTAGGCATTGGTATGTAGCTCCTGCATTTTTTAGCCCGAAGGGCATTACATTGTAACAATATAATCTATACTTGGTGAAAAATGAGGTCTTTTCCTGGTCCTCCGGGTTCATCTGAATTTGATTGTACCCAGAATAGGCATCGAGAAAGGTAAGGATCTCGTCACCGGCCATGGAGTTGATAATACAATTGATGTTAGGCAGTGGAAAAGAGTCGTTTGGGTATGCCTTTTTCAAATCCTTGTAATCTACGCACACTCTAAGTTTGTTTCCTTTTTTAGGGACTACGACCACATTGGTTAAACAGTCAGAGTATTTTAATTTCCTAATGGACCCTATTTTGAGAAGTTTGGTTACCTCATCCTTTATGCTTTACCTCAGACTGGGGCCTTCTCTTTTGCTTCACTGGTTTAAACCCGGGGTCGAGACTTAACCGATGTGTTGTTATCTCTAATGGGATCCCTGTCATGTCTAAATAGGACCAAGCAAAACAATATATGTTATTGCTAAGGAATTGAATGAGTTTTTTCTTGAGTTCAGGGGTTAATCCCGTTCCCAGGTATACCTTTTGTTCGGGCAGATGCTCGATCAATATCACCTGTCCCAACCCTCGACCGTCGACTTTGTTGCATCTGATTCCTCGCTAATGACGAAAGCTCGAGGTGTAATGAAATTCTCTTCTTCATACTCCATTACCTATTCCTCTGACTCGATCGAGGCTGGGGACGGTGATTGTTATTTAGCCATCAATTTTTCTTTGATGTTTAATTTTTCTAAGGTCGAAGGTGCTGGTGTCGGCATCAATTCATGAACTGCAAACATTTCCTTTAACGTTTGTTGTTCCCTGTAAACCATTTTCACATCATCTATTGTTGGAAGCTTCATCATTTGGTGAAGGGTCGACGGTACAGCCCTCGTGTTATGGATCCACGGCCTTCCGAGAAGTGCATTGTACCTCATGTCACCTTCGATAACATGAAATTTTGTGTCCTGGATAGTCCCGACTACGTTCACGGGTAGTATTATCTCTACCTTTGTTGATTCATTATCCATGTTGAATTCGTTTAGGACTCGAGATGCAGGTACAATTTGATCTAGCAGTCTGAGCTTCTCTTCGACCCTTGACCTGATTATGTTTGCCGAGCTACCTGTATCCCTAATAACACGTTTAACTTGAATTTTATTTAGAAAAATAAAAATTAATAGGGTGTCGTTTTGCGGCTGGGAGAGGCCTTATGTCTCCTGGTCGTTGAATGTAAGGGTGCCTTTGGGAATGTAGTCTCAGGTCCGTTTCTACCTCGTGATCGGCACTTTGGTGTGTTTGAAGACAAGTCCTTGTGGGAAGTCGACCCCACCAACGATCATGTTGATAGCATGCTGAGGATCTTCTTGTTCATTATTTATATTGGCGTCTCTTTCCCTAAATTCATTTTGGGCTCTGTCACTGAGGAATTCTTGAAGGCGGCCTTCGTTAAATAATCGAGCTACTTCCTCTCTCAACTGTTTGTAGTGTTTGTTCCTATGTCCATGTGTGCCATGGTATTTGCACATTAAGTTAGTATTCCTATGAGAAAGGTCAATTTGTATAGGTATGGGCCACCTGGTGTCTTTAATCCATCCAATGGCCGAAATGATACCCGAGGCATCGATGCTGAAGTTGTACTCCGATAATCGAGGTGCTTATGCGAGATCGGTGTACTTGTCAAATCCATTCTTACTCATGAGTCCCGGAGGATTTTTCCCTCGATCATTTCTTCGATCATTCCGGGAAGGATTGCGTCCGAAACTGTTGTTTCTTGGATGTGTGACATATGGCTGGTACCATTCTCTGATTGACCTCGGTTCTCTATCGATATCCCTCAAGGCTTTCACTTCTAATCTTCTCGGGTAAACTGACGGCGAGGGGGCTCCCAACTGGTCATCCTCGACCCTGATCTTTGATTGATAACGATTATGTACGTTTGCCCATGTAACATCAGGATATTCAACTGGATTTTGCTTCAATTATCGTGATGCTATCGAACTTCGCTCAATCAACCCTTGTGTGAAAGCTTGAATGACCCAATCATCCGTAATTGGTGGTAACTCCATTCTCTCCATTTGGAATCGGGACACGAACTCCCTCAGCATCTCGCTATCTCTTTGTCTTATCTTGAAAACATCTAATTTCCTTGTTGCAACTTTTATGGCCTCGACGTGCGCCTTCACAAAACAATCAGCTAACATGGCAAATGAATCAACGGAGTTCGGTAGTAAGTTGTGATACCAAATCATTGCTCCCTTGATAGTGTTTCCCCAAATTTTTTCAGCAATACGAACTCGATCTCATCGTCCTCTTAGTCATTTCCCTTTATACCGCACGTGTACGTTGTGATATGTTTATTAGGATATGTGGTTCCATTGTATTTTGGTATATCCGACATGCGGAACTTCTTTGGAATGGGCTTCGGGATTGCGCTCTGAGGAAAAGGCTTGTGCACAAACTTTTTTGAATCCAAACCCTTTAAGATCGGGGGTGCCCCTTGTATTTGATTGGCTTGAGAGTTGTATGTCTCCACCTTTCTGTCATTATATTCGATCTTATTTTCTCCCGACTCAATTCTTTTCGTGAGCTCTTTGAGCATTTTCATGATTGTAGGTTCGGTCCCTGATCCGCTACTGTTCGACCTTTTCAGCACCGGCTCAGTACGGTGAGTGATTTCTGGTTCAACCACACTTGGAGTTTTATGTTGACTTTGTAGCTGAGCAATAGCAGCCTGCTGAGCTTGTGGCATCTCGAATCTTACCTAGAGGCTAACTCCCCCGTCTTGTACACCCTGTATTCCTTGACCACCAGGTCAGACTTCCCCGTGTATAAATCCTCTGAGGTTTGCGCCCAAGTCCGCATTCAAAGCAATGTGCGAACTAACATCGACTGGTTCTGCAACCGGTACTTCCCCGAGGTTAAGCGGTGGTACATCGACTCCTAGAACAACTATATTATCATTTTCCGCCTAAAATCCGAGAACGTCATTGCCGTGTACGGGAGTGTTTTGTGAGTTTGACATGTTTTAACCTAAAAAAAAGAATCTTTGACAAGAACAAGTGTGAAAATAATGTGTGTTATCAAAATCAACACTGGAATAATAACTATTATCTTTAGGCCCCACGGTGGACGCCAAACTGTTTACCCTAAAATCTGAGTAGCAATTAAATCTTTGTTGAGGTCTTAAAGATACGTGATTTAGTCCAATACTAATTGATAAACAAGAAGACATACATATAAGTTAAGCGAGCAATCTAGATCAAACTAGTGTATGAGCAAGTCTTGATCTCGAGCTGTGAGGGCCTCAGGGTACACTAATATAAACAGTAAACGAAAGACAATAAAGCTAAGGAATAATTTTGAAGAGAGATGAGCGAAAAAGTAAGAGTGTATATTATTTGCTAATGATTGATGATGATTATAAATGAATGGGCTCCCCTTTATATAATAGGAGAGTCCTAAATAAGGTACATTTCAATTTTTAGTAAGGAATCTATTTGTACAACTGTCTAACCTCCTCGTAAAAATTCGTAAAAATCCGTTCCGGAATACATGCCTTGATCTTTGTGCTGTTGCAGGAATCTCCACCATTATGTTACAAAAACATAACTGAATTATCTCGAGGTAGGTCATACTCGGCCCCGGTATTCATTGTGCGCTTCGGTTCTCGGGTCCTATACTCCATCATCAAGCTTGAGATCGATCTGCTGAGCTTGATTGGTCCATTCTGAACTCGGGCTCGGAGTGATTCCTCGAACGCATAAAATCAGGCATACCTGATTTCGACCGTACACAGACACCAATGCGAATAACCCATACTCAAAATCATTAGCGGAACACCATCGTAAAATGACCTAGAGTATTGATCAAGTACATAGTTGTGAATGTAATGGTTGTGACTGTTTATTAATATTGCAAGTTAAAAACACAAACAACTATGTATATGCTTTAATAACCAAACGCGGGAACTTTTAATATTTAATAGTTGATGAATCAAACACATAGTCCAGAGATAATGCATATAGTATGGTAATGTGATCTATGACACAAAAGCAGTATAATTCAAAACTTACTGTGCAATATGGAAAACCTATTTTTTTGCAGAAAAAAACACAAACTTTCAATTTTTTTCTCCTTTAGTAAGACAAGTGTTTACCTCGAAATACGAGTAACAATTAAACTTGTAATGTGGTTATAAGTATACGTGATTTGATTCAATGCCAATTTATAAATGACTAAATAAATAAACGAGTTAAGCAGTTAGAATGAATCAAACCAGTGCCAGTTGGAAGTTATCGACCTCGATTTTGAATAGGCTCGAGACCAAGCGTTGAGAACAATAAGAACAATAAGAATAGTAAGAACAGTAGGAAATTGTAAGTAAATAAAGAACAACATATCATTATTTCTCAATAAGTGAATGTAATATATCATGGTTACAAATGAACAGGTTTCCTCCTTATATAGTATAGGAATCTTAAATAAGGTATAATTCTAATTTTGGAAACAAAATACATGATTGATATCAATAACCATTTAGGGTAATCCCGAGATTCCCGCCGATATTTGTGGTTGATTGCAGATATATCGTTATTCCGTTACTCGATGTCGATCTTGCTCGATCTCGATCCTCCTGTCTCCATGTTCTTTGAGGTCAAGCTTTTTTCGATATGGACTTATTCTCGAGGCATACCCTTGATCCCATAAATTGGATGTGGTCAATTTTAACCGTATACAGATAGTCCCCGCATTTCTTAGAATGAAAAGATAGAAAATGATTTGAGCCTCGATTCCCCTGTACCTCGATCATGACATCATCATTGTGACGTAACTGATGGATGTGACCAAAACGTCCCATCGGTTCGGTTCCCAAAACCATCAATGCATGTCAGTCGTTGATCGGCCACTAGTGTTACCGAGCCATCGTCACAAGCCTATAAATACCACCTCTTTAGTTGGTTGAAACTTTACTTTGCTTTGATTATAAACTCTTGATTTCCCAATTCTCCTTATCTTTCCCTCATCACCGCTCATCACGCCATCGTTGTTTTTACCGGAACCATTAATTTTACACCTTCTTTCTACTTCCTTCACATACACAAATGGAAAAAACATCCAAAATTGTGCCACAAAAGGAAAAGGCTCTGTCTTCCTCTTCACTCTGAGTCCCGTCGACCAGGTGATTTTCATATTCTTTAGGAGGTACAAAATCACCCTCGGTCAGCTTCATCCTTCACTTTGGCGCATATTTATTATGTTGCGCTTCTTCTCCAACGAGGTCGGAGGGTTGGAGTTCACTCTGAATAATCTTATACGGTTGTACCGGCCTTGACTCTATCGAGGGATAATTAAGCTTAACTGTCGGGTAACAAAGACTCTATTCTCGAGCATCGACGAGGATAAAGATAGAGGCTGGATGAGCCAATTCATATGGGTGAGGCACCTATGATATAATACCGAAGGAAAAGATGCCGTTCCCTGAGGAATTGAATCTTAACTGTAAGTGAATTTTTATTTTTTGATCTTTGTGTTTCCTTTGATTATGTCTAACACATTTTCTTTAATCATGCAGCTGTCCCTTGGATACCTCAGGCGGTGCCCGATTTGGAAGACTGGATCCAAAAGCTCACTTCTACTTTGACTCGTGTTGAATGAGCGTGGAGGGATTTGGCCAACGACAGGTGGTGGGCCAAGAACCATGGTAAGGATCTCTTTTTACAAATTTCGAAGTAATTACATGATTTATTCATTACTAATCTTTCCTTATGTAGGTCTGACCAAGGATGCCATTCTGAGGCCTTTGAGTGAAGGAGGAGAAGCCAAGTCCCCGGCTCCGAGGCTGGAGAAATATAAGAAGAGAAAGGATCTCTCGCAATACGAAGTCTCCAAACCCAAACCTCGAAGGGTGAGGAAAAAAATTGTCCTCTCTCGGCGGACGCGGTCCAAAAGTTGAGAGATTAGGATGAGGAAGAAGTAGAAGAGACTTCGACGTTAATAGACCGCTCTAGGAAGGCTGCTGAGGTCGCCCCACATTCTGAGCTTCCACCCGCTATAACCGAGCCCCACATCGAGGAGGCTTTGAAGAAAAATTCGGTGGTGAACCCCAGGTCTCCTGAGCTCGAGGTGATTTCTCTATCATCAACTTCTTCACCGGGCGGGGCCGGTTTTGAAACTCATAAGATTGGACAGAGCACCCTAAGCGATTCCCTCGGGGCCATGGAAATAGGTCAACTGCCTTCAATGCAGGTCTTTTCTGAAGAAGCAATAAGGGAGGCCCAAAGGCTGAAGACCCCCAAGATCGGTAGAGGCTCTAGTACGGATGATCCTTTCGGGGATTTCTTCGTGGGGGTCGATGATGCCTCCGATATTACTAATGCTTCGATCCTCATGGCGGAATCACAACGTCTTTTTTCCAAGGTAAGTACTAGTCTCTTTTCGGTTATTTCTCTTTGCCTCTTTCCTTATAGATAAAACTTGTGTTTTCTTCTTTGTGTAGGCTTCTGCCGAATTCCGAGCTGACCTAGTCAGTGTGAAGCCGAACTTCGGAAGGTCTAGGAAGAGAGAAATGCCCTGAAGATACTTTGTGGCCAAAAGTACGAGGACATAAAGAATCTTCAAGCGGACCTGCCCAAGGCTCATAAAGAGGAGGCCGAGTTAGACAAGCAGGTAACCACCCTTCTGATAGAGTATGGAATCAACTCGATTATGGAATCTAATAATTCAATATCTCAATAGCAGTAGAAGATGGAGAAGATCGAGCTGCTCCAGACAAAGGCCGATCAGGTCAAGGCCGACTGTGATTAGTGGAGAGGTAGAATGGACCGCCTTGCTGTGAAAAGAAGGAACCTTTAGCAAAATTATCTTCGGTTGAGGCCCAACTCTGAAGACTTAGAGAGAAAAGTTTGGCCCAGGCCAAAGAGGGTCGAAGAACTCGAAGCTGGGCTTGCTGAGGCCAAGACGGAGACCGAGAAGACCAAGGTCATGGCAGACAAGTCCATTTCCATGTACTGGGCCGATTCTGAAGTTGTTCAAACATAGCTAAGAGAGGCTCCCAAACGGGAGCAGTGGCGTAGTGATTTGGCAAAGTGCCAATCCCGGAGGGAAACCCTCGAGGAAAATCATGCTCGAGGTTTTAACCTCTGAGAGAAAATTGCTTGGGCAATAGAACTCAAGACCGAAGCCAGGCAACTCGCCTCTTTCAATGATGATGATGATGATGCAGAGGGAAGCCGAGGCGGGTGCGGAAGTAGAGAAGATAGAGATGAGGCCACTGATGAAGTTGCTCCAAGAGAAGCTGCTCGAGATGAAGCCGGCCTTAAGGGGACTAACCCTGATTGTATTTAGATTATAACTTCTTTTCTCTTTTGTAAGGCTTTGACTGGCCTCTTGTACATGTTTTTGACATATAATAGAAAATTTCTTCTTGATTCTTTCGTATGTTTTCACTTCCAGATAATTTTTTTGCCCTTACTAAAACGTCAAAATTTTTTATTATTGTAATTCAACTCGTAACCGAAATAAACCCTTAATCTTTTTGTTTATACGAGGGCAAGTCCCCGATTACAAAATTCGTTCGAGACTTTATCTCGACGGAGGCTCACTTGAACTGATAGATGTGTTATCTATAATAACCAAGTTCGAATAAGACTTGAGTTTTGGGATAAATTTAACCCTTAGGTTTTTATTAATGACTGTTATGTTTTTTCAGCTTGAAACAATATACACCTTATGGTTTTTGGGTGGACCTTTGAGCTATGGTTGACTTTTATTTGAGCTCGGAATAACGGAACCCTTGGATTCGAATCGATGAGAACAAGATCTTGAAATCTAACTGTATCGGCCCTTAGGGTCTTTTAAATTGGATCTTAGGCTCTTTAGATTGGCCCTTAGTCTCTTTAGATTAGCCCTTAGGCTATTTAGATTGGGCCCATTCGGCCTCTAAAAACGGCTATTATTTTTTCCTTTTCGGCTAAAAGACTTAGTGAAAATTTCTTATGCCTTAGCATATCTTTTATACCCATTAGGGTTTTCGAGGGTCCGATAATCGGAACCTATTTTCCTTTTGTGTCTTAACGTGTTTGTGTTAAGATAATATGATACCTCTCCAGGGTTAATTTTGTCGAAGCCCTTTTTTATTTGCTTTGCCGAGGGTATCCTTATTTAACCGATTTTTCAAAGTATTTGAAGGCCTATTATTTATAGCGGAAGTCGGACGTCTCCGAGCCGCGTTATTTTGGCCGTAGCCTTTAATGTGGTCGTAGCTTTCAGGTATGTCTCTTGTACTTACTTCCCGATAACGTTTCCAACTTGTTCGATGTATAAGTCCCCGAGTATGGTGGCCTTGGCCTATATATTGAGGGGTGCCTCTTTGAGGTCTTATGATTTAGAACTTAGATAGCTCGAGTGTGCAGTCCCTGAGTGTTCGAGGTATGCTTGTACTTGGCCCTTGAGCCATTTTTCACAAGTGTTAGTTTTGCACAATAGATCAGAATCATAAGTACATGACTCATATAGTAGAAAATTTTACTTCGAAACATGAGATATTCGAGAAAAGAGATTACTTCTTTGAATAATTTTTACACGTGTACATGTTTTGTTTTCGGGACTCGGCTAATCTATATGGGCATAGCTCATTTAACCGTTTGGCCCATTACAAAATTCTTCCTATCGAAACCCATTGATACATATAACATCCGAGGGTGATGCCCCCCAGTATTCGAGGTTGATTGTAAAGAAGCTTTGGATCTGAGGTCTCGACTTCTTGGATTGAATTCCTGCAGTGAGTTAGTTTCGAATATTTATGTAAATGAAAGAAAAGAGAAAGTCATACCTTAGAAATAGTACCGCTTAAGGAGTGATATGTTCCAGTTGTTCGACAATGGTTCGACGTTCATTGTTCCGAGTTTTAAGATCCTTTCCCAACTATGTCGAGGATTTGGTAGGGTCCTTCACAGTTAGGACGAGTTTCCCTTCATTAGGGTATCCAGTGTTGATGGTGACTTTTCTTAGGACCAAGTCCCCGACTCTGAAATTTCAAAGGTTAGTTCTTCTGTTGTAGTATCTCTCAATCCGTTGCTTGTGTGCTGCCATTCGAATGAGTGCAGCTTCTCGTCTTTCATCTAACAACTCTAGGCTCGTACTCATGGCCTCATGGTTTGATTCCTTTGTTGTATATCGAAATCTGGAGCTGGGCTCTCCGACATCTATTGGTATCAAGGCCTCAGAGCCATATACTAATAAAAACGGAGTTGCTCCGGTACTGGACTTCGATGTTGTCTGATACGCCCATAGGACCTCGGGAAATTTTTCTCTCTACTTCCCTTTGGCTTCGTTTAGCCTTTTCTTCAAGTTTTGGATGATAGTCTTGTTTGTTGATTCGGCTTGTCTGTTCCCACTAGGGTGATACGGTGTTGATAGTATCCTCTTTATTTTGTGATCTTCGAGGAATTTTGTTATTTTGTTGTCGACGAATTGTTTGCCATTATCACATACTATTTTCGCGGGTATCACGAATCGACATGCGATGTGATCCCATATGAAGTCGATCTCTTCTTTTTCCCTAACTTTTTTGAAGGCTTGTGCTTAAACCCATTTAGAGAAATAGTTAGTCATAAATAATATAAACTTAGCTTTACCTGGGACCGATGGTGGAGGACCGATGATGTCCATTCCCCACTTCATGAATAGACATGTGGATATGACCGAGTGAAGTTGTTCGTCAGGCTGGTGGATCATCGGTGCACTCCTTTGACATTTATCACATCTTCGAACAAACTCCTTAGAGTATTTTTCCATGATATCCCAATAATATCCTGCTCTGATTACCTTTCGAACTAGTGACTCTGTGCCAGAGTGGTTCCCGAGAGTGCCTTCATGGATTTCTCGTAGAACATAGTCAGTATCTCCCTGTCCCAAGCATACTGCCGATGGACCATCCAACGTCCTCCTGTACAATGTTCCATATTCGTCTAATGTGAACTAGCGGCTTTGGTCCGTAAGGCCCTCGATTCTTTTGGATCTGATGGGAGTTTCCCATTCTTCCAATATTCGATATATTTGTTTCTCCAGTCCCAAGTCAGACTCGTAGAGTTTATTTCGGTATGTCCTTCCTCTATCACAAACCTCGAGAGTTGGACGATAGTCCCGAGCTGATCTCATCTTCTTCGACCGATGACCCCAACTTGGCAATTGCGTCCTCTTCTGTGTTTTGCTCTCAAGGGACGTGTTGTAGAGTCCATTCTTTAAAATGGTGCAAAGTTACCTGCAATTTGTCTAAGTACGTTTGCATCCTATCCTCTCAAACTTTGAAGGTTTCGTTTACCTAGTTTACCACCAATACAGAGTCGCACTTAGCTTCGATTATTTTTGCCCCCAAGCTTTTAGCTAGCTCGACACCTACAATCATTGCCTCATACTCGGCCTCGTTGTTAGTCAATTTGGCAGTTTTAATGGATTGTCTAACAACATTACCCGTAGGCGGTTTCAAAACAATATCGAGCCCGAACCCTTTCACATTCGAGGCACCGTCTATGAAGAGGGTCCATACCCCCGATGAAGTACCCGATTTAAGTAGAAGTTCCTTTTCCACTTTGGGTACGAGAGTTGGCCTAAAATGGGACACAAAGTCTACTAAAATTTTAGACATAATGGCCATTCGGGGTTGATATTCGACATCATACCCGCCAAGTTCGACGACCCATTTGGACAATCGACCCGATAATTCGGGCTTGTGCAAAACATTTCAGAGTGGATAAGTGGTGATCACACATATGGGATGACACTGAAAATATGTCTTTAATTTTCTAGATGCGCTTATTAATGCAAGTGCCAATTTCTCTATGTGTAGATACCTAGTTTCAGCATCTCCTAAGGTCCGACTCACGTAATAAACAGAAACTGCGTACCTTGTTCTTCTCAAACTAACACACCACTTACTGCTATCTCGGACACTGCCAAGTATAGGTACAACTTCTCATCTGTCTTTGGAGTGTGGAGCAAAGGTGGGCTCGATAGGTATCGTTTCAATTCCCCTAATGTTTGTTGACATTCTGGGGTCCATGTAAAATCATTTTTCTTTTTGAGTAAGGAAAAGAACCTGTGGCTTCGGTCTGATGACCTCGAAATGAATCGGCCCAGGTAAGCTATCCGTCCGGTTAGCCTCTGAACGACTTTCACATTGTCCATAACGGTGATGTCCTCGATGGCCTTAATTTTATCGGGGTTGATCTCGATTCCCCGATTTGACACGATGAAGTCGAGGGATTTTCCTGAGCCGACCCCGAAAGCACACTTTTCGGGGTTAAGCAGCATGTTGTACTTCCTCCAGATTTCGAATGTTTCCTGCAAATGAGTCAAATGGTCCTCTGTGCGCAGGGACTTAACTAACATATCGTCAATGTAAACTTCCATTGATTTACCTATTTGTGCTTCGAACATCTTGTTAACTAGGCATTTATATATAGCTCCCGCATTTTTTAGCCCGAATGGAATTACATTATAACAGTAGGTTCCAGACTTAGTGATAAAAGAAGTCTTTTCTTGATCCTCTGAGTTCATCTGGATCTGATTGTACCCAAAATAGGCACCGAGAAAGTTAAGAATCTCGTGGCCGTCGTTCATTCAATCGATGTTAAGAAAGGGGGTCTTTTGGACATGCTTTATTTATGTCCTTATAGTATACACACATTCTAAGTTTGTTCCCTTTTTTGGGGACTATGACTACATTGGCTAACCATTCGGGATATATTACCTCCCGAATGGACCCTATATTGAGAAGTTTGGTTACCTCGTCCTTGATGAAGGCATGCTTTGCCTCGGGCTGGGGCCTTCTCTTTTGCTTTATCGGTCTGAACTTGGGATCCAGGCTCAACCGATGAGTTGTTATCTCTGGTGGGATTCCTGTCATGTCTAAATGGGACCATGAAACGCAATCCATGCTATCAATAAGAAATTGAATGAATTTTTCCTGAGTTCGGGGGTCAACCATGTTCCTAAATATAGCTTTCGTTCGGGTAGATACTCGATCAACATCACCCATTCCAGCTCTTCGACCGTTGCCTTGGTTGCTTCTGATTCTTCGAGAACCAAAAAAGTTCGAGGAGTGAGAAAATCCTCTTCTTCTTCCTCAATTACATGTTTCTCCAATTCGGTCGAGGTTGGGGGCGGTGATTCCTATTTGGTCGTCTTGTTATCTTTGGTGCTCGATTTTTTCTAGGTCGAACGTGTTGAAATCGACGTCACCTCATCGACTGCAAACATTTCCTTTGTAGAGTGTAGTTCCCCGTAAACTCTTTTCACACCATCCTCCGTTGGGAACTTCATCATTTGGTGAAGGGTCAACGATAATGCCCTCATGTTGTGGATCCGGGGCCTTCCGAGCAGTGCATTATACTTCATGTCTCCTTCGATGACATGGAATTTTGTGTCTTGGATAGTTCTAGCCACGTTTAGTTGTAGAATTATCTCCCCTTTCATTGATTCACTAGCCATGTTGAAGTTGATTAGGACTCGATTTGCAGGTACAATTTGGTCTAGCAGGCTGAGCTGCCGATCTGATTATTTTTGCTGAGCTACCTGGATCCACTAGAACATGTTTAACTTGAATTTTATTTAAAAGAATAGAAATTACCAGGGCATCATTGTGCGGCAAAGAGATGTCTTTTGCTTCTTCGTCATTGAACGATAGAGTGCCTTTGGGCACATAGTCTCGAGTCCATTTTTATCTGGTGATCGACACCTTGGTGCGTTTGAATATAGGCCCTTGTGGAATGTCGACCCCGCCGTGATCATGTGAATAACATGCTGAGGTTCTTCTTGCTCGTTCTTTCTGTTGGAGACTCTTTCCCTGAAGTGATTTTTGGCTCGATCACTGAGGAACTACCGAAGGTGGCCCTCGTTGAATAATCGAGCTACCTCCTCTCTCAACTGTCTGCAGTCTTTGGTCCTATGGTCATACGTTCCATGATACTTACACATCAAGTTTGGATTCCTTTGAGAGAGGTTGGTCTATATAGGCCTTGGCCACTTGGTGTCTTTGTCCTTCCGATAGCCATACAATCCCCGATGCATCGACACTGAAATTGTACTTCAATAGTCGAGGAGATTCTATGGGATCTAAATATTTGTCGAAGCCAGTTTTACTCATTAGTCCCCAATAATTCTGCCCTCGGTCACCCCTTCGATCGTTTCGGGCGGAGTTGCATCCCGGACCATTATTCCTTCAATCTCAAACATACGGCTGATACCGATCTTTATTTGGCCTTGATTCTCTATCAATATCTCTCTGGTTCTTACCTATCGACCGGTTTGGATGTACTAAACCGGAGGGGCTCCCAATTGGTCGTCCTCGACCCTAATCTTCGATTGCTATCGGTTGTGAATATCTTCCCAAGTCACAGTTGGGTACTCGATCAAGTTCTGTTTCAACTGGCGTAATGCGATCGAACTCCTCTCGTTTAATACTTGGGTGAAAGCTTGAATAACCAATCATCAGTGACCGGTGGTAAGCCCATGCGTTCCATTTGGAATCGATACACGAACTCCCTTAACATCTCGTTATCCCTCTACTTTACTTTAAAGAGACCCGATTTTCTTGTCGTAACTTTTATGGCCCCAGCATTTACCTTTACAAATGAATCTGCCAACATGCCAAAAGAATCGATAGAGTTCGGCGGCAAGTTGTGGTACCAAATCATAGCTCCCTTCGACAGGGTCTCCCCGAATTTCTTTAGCAGTATAGACTCGATTTCATCATCCTCCAAATCATTACCTTTTATGGCACACGTATAAAAAGTACCGTGCTCACTGGGGTCTAAGGTCCCGTTGTAATTAGGTATATCGGGCATACGAAACATCTTTGGGATGGGCTTCGGAGCCGCACTCGGAGGGAATGGTTTTTGCACAAATTTCTTTGAGTGCATTCCCTTTAAGATCGGTGGTGCCCCCGGAATCTGGTCAACTCGAGATTTATACGTTTCCACCTTCTTGTCGTTGGCCTCGATTTTCTTTTCTCTCTATTATATTCTCTAAGTAAGATCCTAGAGCATCCTTGTTATAGCAGGATCGGTTGTCAAAGTGTTATCACCCGACCTTTCATGCACTGGCTCGGTATGGCGAGTAACCTTTTATTTGGCCCTATTCGGTGCCCTGTGATGATTTTTCAACTAAGCAATGCCGTTTTGTTGGGCTTGCAGCATTTATAATATTACTTGGAGACTGACTCCTTCATCTCCTCTTCCCTGTGTTCCTCGATCGTCAGCTCGACCTTCTCTGCGCACACTTCCGAGTTGACGGGCTGTGCTCCTCCGAGGTTAGCCTGTGGCACCTTGATTCCTGGGCCGATAACATTCTCATTTTCTCCATGGAGCTCGAGGCTGTTTTCATCGTGTGTAGTGTGTTATTCCATAATTAGCACTGAACAATCACTATTATCCTTAGCCCCACGGTGGGCGCTAAACTGTTTACATTGAAATACGAGTAACAATTAAACTTGTAATGTGGTTATAAGGATACGTGATCTGATTCAACGCCAATTGATAAATGCCTAAATAAATAAATGAGTTAATCAGTTAGAATGAATCAAACCATTGTCGTTTGCAAGTTATCGACCTTGATTGGAATAGGCTCGAGACCAAGCAATGAGAACAATAAGAACAATAGAAAATTGTAAGTAAATAAAAGATCAGCGTATCATTATTTCTCAATAAGTGAATATAATATTTCATGGTTACAAATGAACATGGTTCCTCCTTATGTAGTAGAGGAATCCTAAATAAGGTATAACTCTAATTTTAGAAACAAAATACATGATTGATATCAATAACTGTTAAGGGTAATCCCGAGATTCCCGTCGAGATTTGTGGTCGATTGCGAATATATCGTTATTCCGTTACTCGATGTCGATCTTGCTCGCTCTCGATCCACTAGTCTCTGTGTTCTTCGAGGTCAAGCTTCCTTCGATATGGACTTATTCTCGAGGCAGACCCTCGAGCCCATAATATCAGACGTGGCCGATTTTAACCGTATCATATAAGTAAATATAAAGACAAAAAATTTCAGTACAATAAGTGATGAATCTAATACAAAGACTACCTATTATGCAAAACACCATAGTAACTTCATCTTTTATGGAAAAAATAAGGTTACACAAGATGTAAACGAAAAGAAAGAAAGAACAGTGTAGTAATATAATTTAATACAGTTAAAACATTGTTATTCTATAATGTTCAGAAAAAAGTAATGTAAAATGTATAAAACATGACGTGCTTGAAGATAAAGACGCAAATCGCCTAATATAATTCAGATTCTAGACTTACTGGTAGAATGTGAAGGTCTTTGTGCCTCCTTAATTAGTTTCTATGGTTATTTAGTTGAAAAGGCCAACATTGTTTTGACAGAAAACAAGAAGATTTTATTAATTATGACGGCATGAATGCTCTAGCATTGTGCTTCTCATAAACAATTCACAACGCGATAATGCCTGAAGGCTAAAGATACACTAATCAGCAACAAAATGAAAAACAAAAAAAGAAATTAACAATCTAATAATCAACAAAAGTCTAATTAGTAATCATAGACCATAACGATTTGTAGACTAATTAGAGAGAATTATTCTAATTGAAATTAGAAACAAGTTTAGAAAGGCCGACCAAAAATTGATTTGAAGTCTTTGCTTTTGCTTTGTCGGATTACCTTCACAAAAAGTAGAACCATATGTATATTAGTATAATTAGCATATGTGGATCTGTATGAATATGGTGATCTGACGTTGTTCTTGCCTATATACAGAAGAGTCACTTGGTTTTGTTTTCGTGCTTCCCTTGGTCTCAAAATTTATAAAAGGAAGCTCATGTGAAGGGTTACATACCTTCAAATTAGCGTGTAATTTTGTTTCTCCATGGCAATTTTTTGTTTTTTGGGCAGCGTTTGTGTTCTTTTTTGCTTCTTTTCTTTTTCTCTTTTGCTGTTGGTTTAAGCGAAGAGTGAGAGAATATTGCAATGATGAATTTCTAAAGAGAAGGAAATTAAAATTGCCATGGTGTGAAACTCTTTTAGAAGATGGTGTGCAACTCTTCGAATAGGCGCCTAGAATCAACTCTTCGAATAGGTGCCTAGAATTAATTCAGAGAACATAACCCATGTAACTGTTTATGTGAACAATAATTGACACAAATCATTAGGAAAACAAAACCACGGGATTTACAAATTTTTTTTAGGAGAAATAAATATCTGCTATGTTTTAAAGGTGAAAATAGATGGATAAAATAGTATTGGCGCTAGAGATATAATATGAAAGGAGATTGTGAAAAAATTATAAATAAGAAAAGACTAATTGAAAATGATAAGAATTTGGTGAAGGACAGTTCAGATTTTGTACCTATTGCTTTAGTAGAGAAGAGTACAAAATCAATCGGTGCAACTGTTGAGGAAAGATATCGTTAATCTTTCAGAGAGAAGGCGCCTATCCCCAAGGTTGCCTCTGTTTAGTCCGGGAGTTAATTTGAGGGTCTTTTTTAAAAACAAATTTTGAACAGAAGGGTTATTTCATAGGTTAATATAAGGATAAAATAGTAATATAAATTTTAACTAAAGAGGTTCTTGCTTTTAATATATTGTAGATTACGTTATTTTTTGCTAGATTCGAGCCTTCTGGAGGTCGATACTCGTGGTAAAGGCTTGATGGCAGAGTGATTTGATTTGTTTGAAGTAAGTATCTTATTCAAACTCTGTTGAGGCACTAGTTGCTTGAATTGTTATGATACCTACGTGCTATTGGGTGCGGACATGCGTGGGGATGAACCCATGTGCGGGCATCAGGATTATTTATTCATGTTTAGGTTGTGCTCGGGCTCTTATAAGCCTAGAATTTTATTTAAACCTTAAGCTATGATGCTTCGACATTTATCAGCTCATTTAGAAGCTATTTGAGGCTACATAGGGGTTTAACCCCTAAATGAGCTGATAACTGTCATTCTTTGATGAAACTACCAGTTTGAGCTATGATAGTGCACTTGCACATGCCTACACTTTCGCATGTCATTTATACCACAAGTCGAGGAGTATGAGATTTGATATTCATTCGTTTCATACATGTATACTTGTTTAATTGCTCTTGTGTGATATGTTTGTGCTGGAGGCCTATAAACACGCCGGACAGATTGTGTTATTCGCATGTGAGTTGTCCGTGCAACACAAGAGTTTTCTGTGTGGATTCGTATATTGATGTTTTGGCACGTGAGTTGTTCGTGCACCACGTGAGTTGTCCGTACGGGTTATATTATTGGCACGTGAGTTGTTCGTGCAGCGTGTGGTTACAGATCCATCCCTCTAGGGTCACCCTCTCATGTTTCTCTATTGATGGTGTACACGCGGATATTGGAAATATTGATCAGTGCTTTGGAACAGATATGAAAAGTGCTGGAATCTGGCCAATGTGTTATTGAATTTTGCATTTCATCTTTACTTGCAAATGTTCTTGATTATTTATCTGATTTAATTGCATATCACCTCTATATGCCAAGATATCATCTTAGCAGAGTATTGAGAAATTGTACTTGTACACATACACACAGATGTCTTCTTACTAAACTTGAGGATTTATTTCAATATTTTCTGTACCGGTTTAAAAGAATGAAACTACATAGGTGATCGCTAGTATCATTAATAATTTGTGATTCTTTTACCATGCGTGTTTATTTACGATATTTATTGAGTACATCAGGTTGGTTATACTCATGCTACAGTCTGTAGTTAATTGTGCAGATCTAGGTGTGGGGACTAGCTATCAATAGTACGTTGTTGTTCGGACTATCTGCTGGAGGCGAGGTAGAGTTGCATCCTTGGCCGCAGTATGACTTGTCTTTTTCTTTCTTACTATTGTTATTGTTTAAAAAATGTATTTATTCCGTAGTTTCAAACTTGTATTCCATTCCAGTAGCTCGTGACTCTGTACTTACCAGATTTTGGGGGAAGTTCACATTGTATTAGCAGTTTTATTATGTTGAGACCTCGAGTTTATGCTATTTCTTTGAATTTCATTATTATGTTGCCTTTGTTAACATGTTTCGGATTGCCTAGTCGGTGTGTTAGGCACCATCACGATGGGTTGGAATTTTGGATCATGACAAGTTGATATCTGAGCCCTAGGTTCAAAGGTATTACGTGTCATGAGCAGGTTTAGTAGAGCTTGGGGATCAGCAAGGAGACGTCTGTACTTATCTTCGAGATGCTACCGAACCCTTAAGAAAACTTCACTTTCTGTGTTCTGGTCGTGCGAATTTGTGATTATAGAAACTAAAGTTATGTTATTCTATTCTCTCACAGATGGTAAGGACACGTGCTACAGGACCAGGAGGAGGGCCACTAATGCCACCAGCTAGGGCCACGAGAGGCTGGGTTGGTAGAGGTTGAGGTGCATCTCGTACAACAACTATAGCAGCACCTGTAAACCCTCCAGTTTCTCCAGCTCAAGAGTAGATCCCAGATGTGGTTGAGCTGGTGGCACTAGCTCAGGCACCAGCGATGCATGTTATTCTAGACCTTCACGAGGCTTTGGCCCACATATTAACTGTATGCATTACCTTACTAAGGGGATTTCAGTTCAGGCCGTACCAGCCACTTCTTAGGCCTAAGGAGGAGCTCAAACTCGTGTCGCTCGTAGTCCAAAGTAGGTAGTGCAGGGACTTCAAACACCAGGGGTACTACCATCCTAGTCGGTTGTAATTTCTCAAGCTCAGGTAGGTCCCTTTTGTGTGATGAAGAACCGATGAGACTAGATAGGTTTGGGAGGCTCAAGCCTCCAACATTCAGTGGGGATGAGTCTGAGGATGCTTAGGACTTCTTAGATCAGTGCCAGCAGATTCTTCGCACAACGTGTATTTTGGAGACTAGTGGATTCTCATTTACTACTTTTTAGCTGTAGGGGAAGCCTTTAGATGGTCGGAGTCCAATGAGCATAGCAGGCTAGCCAGTGCTGCACCATTTATATGGCACGAGTTCTCCATTCTCTTCTTGGAGAAGTTTCTGCCATCGACTCATAGGGAAAAGCTGTATAGGCAGTTTGAGCAGCTACGCTATGAGGGTATGTCTGTGGCCCAGTAAGAGATGACATTTTCAAAGTTGGCTTGTCACGGGATCTGGTTGGTTCCCACATAGTGGGAGAGGATTAGGAGGTTCATTGATGGCCTCGATTATGGGTACTCGGGAGATTGCATAAAGATCTAGGATCAACGAGGTGGTTGATATTTCTAGGCGACTTGAGGAGGTTCGTAGTTAGGAGCATGAGGAGAGGGATTCCAAGAGGCCTCATGGTTCGGTTGGTTTCAGCGGTGTTTCTTTTGGAGGACAGTCTTACCGCAGCAGGGGTCGTCCTTATAGGCTCGCCCAGATGGCTCGTCTGATCCATTGTGTTGCATAGTTTATCGATGCTTATTACAGTGCCCGTTTGGATTAGTCATCATTCAATGCATTACCAGTACAAAGTTCTTACCATGCTTTATCTTCCTAAGTTTCTACAGGCAGATTCTCGGGTTAATAGAAGTAGTAGATCCATTAAAGGATGGGTTGTTTCGAGTGTGGGGACTTGAGTCATCTCAAGAGGGATTGCTCTAGATTGTTGAGTGGGGTTCCACAACAGATTTCTCAACCGATGATACCAACACAAGAAGCTACACCACCCACTCAGTCATTGCGGGGTGGGGCCCAAGTAGCTAGAGGTCACCCTAGAGGGGGAGGTCGATTAAGTGGCGGACATGCCTGATGCTATGCTTTCCCTGCTAGGCCAGAGGCCATTACTTCAGACGCAGTGATTACAGGTATTGTCTCAGTATGCCACAGGGATGTTTCTATATCATTTGACTCTGGTTACACCTATTCATACATATTCTCATTATTTGGTCATGCTTCGTGAGTCCTTAATTTCACCTATTCATGTATCTATGCTGGTGGGTGATTGTATTATTGTGAACCATGTGTATCGGTCGTGTGTGTTCACTATTTGGGGATTGGACACTAAAGTTGATCTCTTATTGCTTATTATTCTTGATTTCCACATGATTCTGGGTATGGATTGGTTGTCCCCATATCATGTTATTCTGGATTTTCACGCTAAGACCATGACGCTGGTGATGCCGTGGTTACCTAGGATGGAGTGGACAGGTTGTTTAGACTTTGTTCTTAGTAGGGTGATTTCATTCCTGAAGGCCCAATGGATGGTTGGGAAGGGGTGTTTTTCATATTTAGATTTTGTAAGGGATGTTGGTGGTGATACTCTTACCATTGATTCTGTTCCGGTAGTGTGAGACATTTTGAATGTGTTTCCTGCACACCTGTTGGGCATGCCACCCAATAGAGATATTGATTTTGCTATTGACTTTGTGCCGGACACTCAACCCATTTATATTCCTCCATATTGTATGGCACCAGTAGAGTTGAAGGAATTGAAAGAGCAGATTCAAGAGCATCTTGATAAGGGGTTTGCTGATACTCCTACCATTGGTTTTGTTCCGGTAGTGCGAGACATTTCAAATGTGTTTCCTACAGACTTGACGAGCATGACACCCGACATCCATATTGATTTTGGTATTGACTTTGTGCCAGACATTCAGCACATTTCTATTCCTTCAAATCGTATGGCACCAGCAGTGCTGAAGGAATTGAAAGAGCAGCTTATGGCCTTGCGGTGCACCGGTTCTGTCTGTGAAGAAGAAGGATGGTACTATGTAGATGTGCATCGACTATAGGCAGTTGAACAAAGTTACAATTAAGAACAAGTATCCTTTTTCGCGTATTGGTAACTTATTTGACCACCTTCAGGGAGCTATGGTGTTCTCTAAGATTTATTTGAGGTTTTGGTACCACCGGTTGAAGATTCGATACTCGAATATTCTGAAGACGGCATTTAAGACCCGCTATGGTCACTATGAGCTCTTTGCGATGTCATTTGGGCTGACCAACCTCCCCAGCAACATTCATTCATTTGATGAACACTATATTCCAGACATATATTTATTCGTTTGTCATAGTATTTATTGATGATATCCTGGTGTACTCACGTAGCAAGGAGGAGCATGCACAACATTTGAGGCTTGTACTACAGAGATTGAGAGAAGAGAAACTTTATGCCAAGTTCCCAAGTGTTAGTTTTGGCTCAGTTCGGTGACGTTATTGGGGCACGTGGTGTCCAATGAGGGGATTAAGGTGGATCTAAAGAATATAGAGGTAGTTTAGAGTTGGTCCAAACCATCTTCAACTACTAAAATTTGGAGTTTTATCAGCTTGGTCAAATATTATCGTCGCTTCATCGTGGGTATTCCTCAATTGCAGTGCCTTTGACCAGGTTGACCCAGAAGAGTGCTCCATTCAGGTGGTCGGATGAGTATTAGGAGAGCTTTAAGAAACTCAATATTGCCTTCACTACAACCCCAGTTCTAGTTTTTCCTTAAACATTGGTTTCATATATAGTATATTTTGATGCTTCTCGGATTGGTATTGGGTGTGTCTTGGTGCAGGAGGGTAGAGTGATTGCATATTCTTCATGCTAGTTGAAACATCAGGATAAGAACTACCTTGTTCATGATTTGGAGTTGGCAGTCATCGCTCATGCATTGAAGATTTGGAGACATTATCTCTATGGTGTGTCATGTGAGGCATTTACATATCATCAGAGTCTCCAACACTTATTCAAGCAAAAGTATCTAAATTTAAGGTAGTAAAGATGGTTGGATCTTCTAAAGGACTATGACATTACAACTTTGTATCATCCCGGGAAGGCCAATGTGGTGGCCGATGTCTTGAGTAGGAAGGCGATGAGTTTAGGTAGCCTTGCATTTATTCCTATTGGTGAGCGACCACTTGCGTCAGATGTTCAATTTTTGGCCAATTAGCTTGTGAGGTTAGTGTTTTGAAGCCTAGTCGGGTTCTAGCTTGTGTGGTTTCTAGGTCTTCTTTATACGATCGCATCAGAGAGTGTCAGTATGATGACCCTCATTTTCTTGTCCTTAAGGACACTGTTCAGCACGGTGATGCCAATGAGGTTTCTTGTAACGACCGGACTGGTCGTTTTGCGTTATTAGATCCCGTTCCCCTCAATGAAACATCCCATAGCGGCATTTTATGATTTATGACTTGCGGGGACTGGTCGTCCGGGATTCAGAGGTGTTTAGAGTGCAATATGAACAATTGGTTCCTTAAGGTTGGCCTTTAAGGCCAAGTTTGACTTCGGTCAATATTTTGGGTAAAAGATCTCGGAATCGAGTTTCGTTGGTTCCGCTAGCTTCGTGTGATTATTTTGGACCTGGGCGTATGTTTTGTTTGAGTTTCTGATGACCCGGGGGCATTTCAGCACCCAATAGTGAAATAAGAAGTCCCTTAAGTTCATATTTTGGGTTGGGACGTATTTTTGTGTTATCGTGGTCATAATGGAATTTCGAGATCAGGAATAGTACTGTTATGTCATTTATGACTTTTCTGCAAAATTTGAGGTCATTCCGAGTAGTATAGGCATGTTCGATGCATTGAAGTGAATTCTAGAATCTTAAGTTCTTAAGTTTGATTCAATTTGGTTTTGGGGTTGAATTTTGAGTTTCGTTGTTGTTTTTCATGTTCCGGAAGTTCGAGCGAGTCCGTATCATGAATACAGACTTGACGGTGCTTTCGGACGGGGTCCCGAGGGGCTCGGCTGAGTTTTTGACCCCCAGGAGCTAACTTTGAAAGACCATATTTTTGATGTCTGGTTTCCTTCTTCGCAATCGCGGAAGGAGGATCGCGATCGCGGAGAAGGAATTGGGCTGGGCTGCTGATTACTCTTTGTGATCGCGGAAGGTTGGGTCCTTGGCCTTCGCGATCGCAACCTCGTCTTCGCGTTCACATAGAGTTAGGTCGGGGCAAGGCATAATTGGCCTATGCGATCGCAGGACCTCTTCCGCGTTCGCAGAGGTCTGGCCAGTTGGTCTTCGCGATCGCGGGCCCCATGTCGCGATCGCGGTTAAGGAAAAACTGCGCAGTTAATTTATATACGGGATTGGGTAATTTTTCCCCCATTTTCGTCTTCTTCCTTGAGTTAGTGAGAGCTTCCAAGAGGGGTCACCCAACCTACTGCCAAGGTAAGAAAATTCCTTACTTAACACTAGTTTTAAACATAAATTCCTAGTTAATCTCTCCTTTAAAATATCAAATTCATGAAATTGGGTAGTAACTTCAGGGCTTTTGAAGAACTTGTGAATTATCCGTTTAAGGCCATGAATTAAAGTATAAATCACATATTAATGATCCTTAGGCTTTGGGTGAGTTTTCCCTTCGAGAATTATTGGAATCCGAGCGTGCGGGCCCGGGGTTGGATTTTTGGAATTTCTCAAGAATGTTGAATTATGGAAAAATTAGAATCATATCCCTATTTTGAGTATGCATTGATGTCATTATACCATATTTGGCTAGTTGCGAGTCCTCGGGTGTAGAGTTCGGAGATTCGGGCGCATCCTTGGTCCGAGGGGTAGATTCGACACGAGGTGAGTCACCTTTCTAACCTTGTAAGGGGGAATTGTCCCCCTAGGTGATTTAAATGCTATATGTTATAATTCTTGGGGGCTACGTACGTACAAAGTGACGAGAGTCCGTACGTAGCGACTGTTACTATTATGTCCGGGTAGTTAGGCCCAATCATGCCTTGTGTTTTACTTGATATGAATTATATGCGTGCTAAATTTACATTTCATATTGCTTACATCCCCGAAGTTATGAAATTTTAGAAAACTTGTAAGAAATTGATCATGGAAGGTATTCTCTTTTTTTTAAAAGGAATAATGTATGTACATGTGACCGCCTCACAATTTGTATTCCGCGAGAGGAGTGTGATTTCCCCCACCCCCAACTATTGTGAAAGAAGCACTTTTGGGATGGGCCAATCGATCCTTCGGCAGTGCGCAGATAGATTGAGAGATGCACTTTTGGGACGGGCCAATCGATCCTTCGGCAGTGCGCATACAGATTGAGAGATGCACTTTTGGGACGGGCCGATTGATCCTTCGGCAGTGCATAGAGAGATTGAGAGACGTACTTTTGGGATGGGCCGGTCGATCCTTCGGCAGTGCGTAGAGAGGTTGAGAGATGCACTTTTGGGACGGGCCGATCGATCCTTCAACAGTCCATAGAGAGGTTGAGAGGTGCACTTTTGGGACAGGACGATCGATCCTTCGGTAGTGCACGAGCGTGACTACCCTATGACTCCGACCGGTTGTCCTTACCCTGCATGTGTATGATTTATTTGTTATTAAATTTCATGTAATTGATCTGACAGGTATATGGGAAAAAGTGAAGTAGAAATTGTTTTATTCATCCTCAGTGTTCTTCCTAGATTTCTGTAGCTTATGTATATACTTGTTGCTTCGCTGCCTTACATGCCTACTATTTTTAATTACATTATGTTAAATTATACTGTTGGACCTTAGTAAGTGTCATGTAGACTTCTCGTCACTACCTCTTGAGGTTTGGCGGGATACTCACTGGGTACATATATATATTTATGTACTCATGATGCACTTCTGTACTTAACTGTACAGGTTATGCGGCTGGTGTTTCTAGTTATCCGACCGGAGCTTGACAGATTCCGGACCTGACTCCACGGTGAGATGCCTCCCTTGGTGATTCCCAGCTATGCTATGGAGTTATCTTTTGTTTATTTATGTCTATATCTTTTCAGACTGCTGTACCTCTTGTATCTTCTTTTGTTTATTCTACTAGTCGCCCATTGACATGGGACATTAGTTCCTGGAACGCACTTAGTAGATTCTATTTTAGGACTGTGTACATATATGTATTGGATCACGATCATTTTGGTTGTATGTACTTAAATTGATAAATGATTCTGCTTCTATTTTAAATAAGTTAAGTGTAAAACTTTAGGAAATACGTGGGGTTGGTATGTTAATAAGGAAAAATATCTCTAATAAGCAATCGTTGGCTTGACTGACCCCGGTGTTGGGCGCCATCACGACCCGCATGTGATTTTGGGTCATGACAACGTGGTATCAGAGCACTACGTTCACATAAGTCTCACGAGTCATGGGCGAACCCAGTAGAGTGTTATAGATCGGTACAGAGACGTATGTACTTATCTTCAAAAGGATACATGGTGTTAGGAAATATCTATTTATTCTTACTCTATCTTGCAACCTATGATTTACTAAAATAATTCTTCTAGTCTCTCACAGATGGTGAGGACGCGTGTATCTGATGTTCCGAACCCGTGAAGGGCCGCTACCCCCACCGCTCGAGGCCGGGGGAGGGAACCGGCCCGTGGTAAGGGACGAGGGCATCCCATAGCTATACCGGTTCCGCCACCAGAGGACCCTATATTAGAGGAGCAGGATGAGGTGCCTCTAGCAGACCCGTCACTCGTAGACTTTATGACGGCGCCAGGCTTCCAGGCAGCCATGGGTCGTATGATGAGATTCATGGACACCATGTCCCAGGCTGGTTTATTTCTAGTAGATCCTGCCACTTCACAGGCGGGAGGGGGAGCCCAGACCCCTACTGCCAGGCTGCAAGACCGACAGCAGCATTACATCCCACCCCGGGTACACTTCCCGTGGATGGTAGCCATCCTGTAGCGGCAACACCAGAGCCCAGACCAACTGTGGGTGGCAACCAGCATAAGATGTTAGATGGATGAACCCACTTGCGCCCTCCAGTCTTCGGGGGTGAGAGAGGTGAGGATGCCCATTACTTCATTGATAGGTGTAGGGATAGACTGCACAACATGGGGATCCTAGCGTCCCATGGAGTGGACTTCACTGCATTCCAGTTAGAGGGCAGAGCTCGCAGGTGGTGGAAGTCTTACGTACTCAGCAGGCCAGCCGATTCTCCTACTATCACTTGGGAGTAGTTCACACAGATGTTCTTGGATAGATATATTCCACCCTCTGAGAGGGAAGAGCTGAGGGGTCAGTTTGAGAGGTTAGAGCAGGAAAAGATGTCCGTCACATATTATGAGGCCATATTTTCAGAGTTGTCACGCCATGCTCTTATGATATTGCCCACCGATGCTAAGAGAGTTTGGAGGTTTGTAGCAGGGTTGCATCCAGGTATTAGATCCACCATGGCTCGAGAGGTGGAGATGGATACCCCTTATCAGCTCGTAGTGGAGATTGCTCTTAGGATCGAGGGTTACCGGTTGAGGAGCAGGGATCAGGGTCAGCGTGACAAGAGGGCTAGGTTCTCAGGGGATTTCAAAGGCGCCCCAACTAGGGGCAGGGGTCAGCATAGTAGTGGTCAGCCCAGCAGGCCTTTATATTCAGCACCTTCACCAACTCCTTGAGATGTTCCAGCGAGGCCTCATTTCAGCACCATGCAGAGTGTTCCGACCGTCCTCCAGCCATTCAGAGTTTACACAGTGGTTATTCCAGTCATCAGAGATCCTCCGATCCTTATTTCAGTGCTATGCCTGAGAGCTCTCATCTTTCTCCGGCCCTTTAGGGATATTCCTTGGGGCAGTAGACTGTGCTACCCGGGCATTGTTATGAGTGTGGGGAGCCAGGTCATATGAGGAGGCAGTGTCCCCAGTATCGGGGTAAAGCCGTGCAGCAGATCTACTAGCCGATGGGTCCGGCACCAGCAGTCCGACCTCCTAGAGGTAGAGGACAGGCCGGCAGGGGTCGTCCTAGAGGTGGAGGTCAGTCAGGTGGAGGTTAGGCATCTCCTGTACACTCCGGTAGGGCTCAATCTTCAGGTGCTCCAGCCAGGTTTTATGCTATTCCAGCCAGATCAGATGCAGTGGCCTCAGACGCCATGATCACATGTATTATCTCAGTATGTGGTAGAGAGGCTTCAGTATTGTTTGATCCAGGATCCACTTATTCATATGTTTCAACCTTATTTTCTCCTTTTCTGGATGTCTCTCGAGAGTCTTTGGGATCTCCTATATATGTGTCCACTCCTATAGGTGACTCTGGTGGTGGTAGAACGAGTGTATCGATCTTGTGTGATCACCTTCTGTGGGTTCGATACCAGAGCTGACCTTTTATTGCTCGACATGGTTGATTTTGAGGTTATTCTAGGCATGGGTTGGCTATCTCCCTATCATGTCGTGCTTGATTTCCATGCCAAGATAGTTACTTTAGCTATGCCTTAATCACCTAGGCTGGAGTGGAGGGGTTCTTCAGTTAGCGCAGCCAGCCGGGTTATTTCATTCTTGAAGGCTCGACATATGGTCGAGAAGGGTTATCTAACCTATTTGCTTATGTGCGGGACACCACCACCGAGTCTCCGACGATTGATTCCGTGCCAGTTGTTCTTGGATATGGTGATGTATTTCCTTCGGATCTTCTAGGCATGCCTCCGGACCGTGATATTGACTTCTGCATTGATTTTGCTCCAAGAACCCAACCTATATCCATTCCTCCATACCGTATGGCTCCGAAAGAGTTGAAGGAGAAGTTCAGGAGTTTTAAGCTAAGCGGTTCATCAGACCGAGTGTGTCTCCGTGGGTGATCCAGTTCTATTTGTGAAAAACAAGGATGGGTCTATGCGGATGTGTATTGACTACCGCCAGTTGAACAAGGTTACTATTAAGAACAAGTATCCCTTGCCGCGCATCGACTATTTGTTTGACCGGTTTCAGGGTGCTCGTGTGTTTTCTAAGATTGATTTACGATCAGGGTATCATTAGTTAAGGATTCGGGCTTCAGATGTTTTGAAGACTATTTTTCGTACGAGATATGGCCATTATTAGTTCCTAGTGATGTCCTTTGGCTTGACTAATGCCCCAGCAGCATTCATGGACTTGATGAATAGGGTGTTCAGGCCGTACATTGGTTCCTCCATCATTGTCTTCATTGATGACATTTTGATTTACTCCCGTAGCCTGGGGGAGCATGAGCAGCATTTGAGAGTTGTGCTATAGACTTTGCGAGAACAAAAGCTATATGATAAGTTCTCCAAGTGTGAGTTCTGGTTGGATTCCATGGCATTTTTGGGGCACGTGGTATTCGGAGAGGGTATCAAGGTTGATCCTCAGAAGATCGAGGCAGTTTAGAGTTGGTTGTGTCCTACTTTAGATACAGAGATCAGGAGCTTTTTTGGCCTAGAAAGTTATTATCGCCGATTTGTGGATGGTTTCTCTTCTATTGCAGCTCCATTGACTAGATTGAATCAGAAGAATGCCCCATTTCGATGGTCTGACAAGTGTGACGCGAGCTTTTAGAAGCTCAAGACAGCATTGACCTCAGTGCCAGTTCTAGTATTTCCTTCCGGTTCTGGGATGTACACGGTATATTGTGACGCTTCCCGCGTTGGCTTGGGGTGTGTATTGATGCAGGAGAGGAGAGTTATTGCTTATGCTTCACGGCATCTGAAGGTTCACGAGAAGAATTACCCTGTGCATGACTTGGAGTGTGCGGCAATTGTTCATGCTCTTAAGATTTGGAGGCACTATTTGTATGGAGTGTCCTATGAGGTTTATACAGACCACCGTAGCTTGCAGCACTTGTTCAAGCAGAAGGATCTTAACTTGAGGCAGTGCAGATGGCTTGAGTTGTTGAAGGATTATGATATCACCATTCTTTATCACCCGGGAAAGGCTAATGTGGTGGCAGATGCTTTGAGCAGGAAGGCTGAGAGTATGGGTAGCTTGGCTTATATTGCAGCGGAGGAGAGACCTCTAGCCTTGGACACTCAGTCCTTGGCCAATCGCTTGGTGAGATTAGATCTTTCAGCGCCTCGTCGAGTTTTGGCACATGTGGTTGCTCAGTCTTTATTATTGGGAGAGATTAAGGCCCGACATTTCTATGATTCGTGCTTAGCAGAGCTTCGAGAGACAGTGGTTCAGGGTAGGGCCAAGGAGGTCGCTATTGGCGAGGATGGTATTCTGAGACTTCAGGGCCGCTTATGTGTACCTAATGTTGATGGACTGAAGGAGTGGATTCTAGAGGAGGCACACAGTTCTCGGTATTCTGTTCACCCTGGTGCTACGATGATGTATCGTGATTTGAAGCACCATTTCTGGTAGAGGCGAATGAAGAAGAACATTTTGGATTATGTGACCAGGTGCCTTAATTGCCAACAGGTTAAGTATGAGCACCAGAGGCCAGGAGGCCTACTCCAGCAGATGCCCATTCCTGAGTTGAAATGGGAGCGCATTGCTATGGACTTCGTGGTTGGGTTGCCTTGGACTTTGCAGAAGGTTGACGCAGCTTGGGTCATTTTGGATAGATTGACCAAATCAGCGCATTTCATTCCAGTGACTACTACTTATACATCTGAGAGGTTGGCCCAGATCTACATTCGGGAGATAGTCCGGTTGCATGGCCTAGATCTACAGCAGAGGAGAGACCTCTATCCTTGGACAAAGAGTCCTATTATAAGTCTCGCCTATGATAGGCATTATGAGGTTTGGGAAGAAGGGCAAGCTAAACCCAAGGTTTCTAGGTCCATTCGAGGTGTTGAGGCGAGTTGGGGAGGTTGCTTATGAGCTGGCCTTGCCTCCAAGTTTATCAGGAGTTCACCCAGTTTTTCATGTATCCATGCTCCAGAGGTACCACGTCGACTTCTCTCACATCGTTTATTTCAGCACTATTCAGTTTGATGAGAGGTTGGGCTACGAGGAGGAGCCAGTTGCTATTATTGATAGACAGGACCGCAAGGTGAGGTCCAAGAGGGTTTCTGCCGTAAAGGTCCATTGGAAGGGCCAACCAGATGAGGAGGAGACTTGGGAGTTCGAGGAGGGCCTGCAGAGCAGATATCCACACCTATTCAGCACTTCAGGTATGATTCTAGACCCGTTCGAGGACGAACATTTGCTTAAGAGGTGGAGAATGTAACAACCCGACTGGTCGTTTTGCATTATCGGACACAGTTCCCCTAAATAAAACTTCCCATAACGGGATTTTATGATTTATGACTTGCGGGGACTGGTGGTCCGGGATTCGGAGGTGTTTAGAGTGCAATAGCAACGATTGGTTCCTTAAGGTTGGCCTTTAAGGCCAAGTTTGACTTTGGTCAATATTTTGGGTAAACAACCTCGGAATCAAGTTTTATCAGTTCCGGTAGCTTCGTGTGATAATTTCGGACCTAGGCATATGTTCGGATTGGGTTTCTGATGATTCGGGGGCATTTCAGCGTCCAATATTGAAATAAGAAATCCCTTAAGTTCATATTTTGGTTTGGGATGTGTTTTTGTGTTATCGAGGTCCGAATGAAATTCTGAGACCGGGAATAGTTCCGTTATGTCATTTATGACTTGTCTGCAAAATTTGAGGTCATTCCGAGTAGTATAGGCTTGTTTGGTGCATTGAAGTGAATTCTAGAATCTTAAGTTCTTAAGTTTGATTCAATTTGGTTTTGGGGTTGAATTCTGAGTTTCGTTGTTGTTTTTTACGTTCCGAAAGTTTGAGCGAGTCCATATCATGAATACAGACTTCGCGGTGCTTTTGGACGGGGCCCTGCGGGGTTCGGGTGAGTTTTGGACCCTCGGGAGGTAAGTTTGAAAGACCAGATTTTTTCTGTCTGGTTTCCTTCATCGCGATCGCGAAAGAAGGGTCGCGATCGCGGAGAAGGAATTGGGCTGGGCTGCTGATTGCTCTTCACGATCGCAAATAACTCTTTGCGATCGCGGAAGGTTGGGTCCTTGGCCTTTGCGATCGCAGCCTCTTCCTCGCGTTCGCAGAGAGTTAGGTCGGGGCCAGGCATAATTGCCCTTCGCGATCACAGGACCTCCTCTGCGTTCCCAGAGGTCTGTCCAGTTGGCCTTCGCGATCACGGGCCCCATGTCGCGATCGTGGTTAAGGAAAAATTGGGCAGTTAATTTATATACGGGATTGAGTCACTTTTCCCCCATTTTCGTCTTCTTCCTTGAGTTAGTGAGAGCTTCCAAGAAGGGTCACCCAACCTACTGTCAAGGTAAGTAAATTCCTTACTTAACACTAGTTTTAAACATAAATTCCTAGTTAATCTCTCTTTTAAAATATCAAATTCATGAAATTGGGTAGTAACTTTAGGGCTTTTGAAGAACTTGTGAATTATCCGTTTAAGGCCATGGATTCAAGTATAAATCACATATTAATGATCATTAGGCTTTGGGTGAGTGTTCCCTTCGATAATTATTGGAATCCGAGCGTGCGGGCCTAGGGTTGGATTTTGGGAATTTTTCAAGAATGTTGAATTATGTAAAAATTAGAATAATTTCCCTATTTTGAGCATGCATTGATGTCATTATACCGTATTTGGCTAGTGGCGAGTCCTCGGGTGTAGTGTTCAGAGATTGGGGCGCATCCCTGGTCCGAGGGGTAGATTCGACACGAGGTGAGTCTCCTTTCTAACCTTGTAAGGGGGAATTGTCCCCCTAAGCAATTTAAATGCTATATGTGATAATTTGTGGGGGCTACGTATGTACAAAGTAACAAGAGTCCATACGTAGCGACTATTATTATGTCCGGGTAGTTAGGCCCACATCATGCCTTGCGTTTTATTTGATATGAACTATATGCGTGCTGAATTTACATTTCATATTGCTTACATCCCCGAAGTTATGAAATTTGAGAAAACTTGTAAGAAATTGATCATGGAAGGTATTCTTTTTTTTAAAAGGAATAATGTATGTGTATGTGACCGCCTCGCAATTTGTATTCCATGAGCGGAGTGTGATTCCAACCCTCCCCCCCACTCTTATGAAAGACGCACTTTTGGGACGGGCCGACCGATCCTTCGGCAGTGCGTAGAGAGTTTGAGAGATGTACTTTTGGGACGGGCCGATCTATCCTTCGGCAGTGCGCAGAGAGATTGAGAGATGCAGTTTTGGGACGGGTCGATCGATCCTTTAGCAGTGCATAGGGAGATTGAGAGGCACACTTTTGGGACTAGCCGGTCGATCCTTCGGCAGTGCGTAGAGCGGTTGAGAGATGCACTTTTGGGACGGGCTGATCGATCCTTTGACAGTGCATAGAGAGGTTGAGAGGTGCATTTTTGGGACGTGTCGATCGATCCTTCGACGGTGCACGAGCGTGACTACCCCATGACTCCGGCGGGTTGTCCTTACCCTGCATGCGTATGATTTATTTGTTATTAAATTTCATGTAATTGATCTGACAGATATATGGGAAAAAGTGTAGTAGAAATTGTTTTATTCATCCTCAGTGTTCTTCCTGGATTTCAGTACATTACATATATACTTGTTGCTTCACTGCCTTACATGCCTACTGTTTTTAATTATATTCTGTTAAATTATACTGGTGGACCTTAGTGAGTGTCATGTCGATTTCTCGTTACTACCTCTTCGAGGTTAGGCGGGATACTCACTGGGTACATATATATATATATATTTATGTACTCATGTTGCACTTCTGTACTTCACTGTACAGGTTCTGGGGCTGGTGTTTCTAGTTATCCGACCGGAGCTTAATAGATTTTGGACCTGACTCCACGGTGAGCTTCCTCCCTTGGCGATTCCTAGCTATGCTATGGAGTTATCTTTTTTTTATTTCTGTCTATATCCTTTCAGATAGCAGTACCTCTTGTATCTTCTTTTGTATATTTTACTAGTGGCCAATTGAATGTGACATTAGTTCCTGGCACACACTTAGTAGATTCTATTTTGGGACTGTATACATATATGTATTGGATCACGATCATTTTGGCTGTATGTACTTAAATTGATAAATGCTTCCGCTTCTATTTTAAATAAGTTAAGTGTAAAAATTTGGGAAATACGTGGGGTTGGTATGTTAATAAGGAAAAATCTCACTAATAAGCAACTGTTGGCTTGCCTGACCCCGGTGTTGGCCTGACCTCGGTGTTGGGCGCCATCACGATCCGCATGGGATTTTGGGTCGTGATATTTCTATAGGAGATGATGGGGTGTTGCAGATGCAGAATCAGATTTATGTACCCAATGTAGATGGGTTATGTGAGTTGATTCTGGAGGAGGCCCACAGTTCACAGTATTTCATTCATTTGTGTGCCACAAAGATGTATCAGGACTTGAGGCAGCACTATTGGTGGAGGAGGATCGGAGGCCAGGCGATTTTGTCATGCCCTAATTTGGGGAGCCCGAGCGAACCACTCTGTAACTCATTTATTTTCTTTGTAATTGTCATGGGCCAATATGGCCACAACTCATAATGCATAACTATTAGTGGGAAACACTGTATCAATAAACTATCGTTCTTAAAACTTGAATACATATGGGTCGTCAAGGCCACTGACATACTATACAAAATGAACTTCTGTCTACAAAGCCTTTAAGATTATTTAACATCAAACAGTACAAGGCACCGACTTACCCATACGTCTATACCAAAACCCTGACACCATGACTCAAAGACTCGAGTGCACTCCGAATGAGGTGGAGTCTTAATGATCCTTCGTTGAATGCAAACCTCGTTTACTATGAGGGCTTGTCAATCTGATTATCTATACCTGCAGGCATGAATGCAACGTCCCCAACAAAAGGACGTTAGTACGAATAATGTACTAAGTATGTAAGGCAATATACTGAAAGCTGAAACTGAACTGATAATATAATAACTGAAAGTAACTGAAAGTCAAAGATAATCTGGAGATATGTTTACCTGCTGATGCTGACTCAACTCTCTCAATATAGTAAGTAAAATAGTTTTCCGGCCCTATAAGGATCGGTGCATATACATAACTACTCTGTCATAGTAGGCTCGCTCATAGGCGCTTGGCCATACTAGGCTCTGTATCTCGACCAACTGGACTCGTTTACTCAGCCACAGTAGGCTTCAAAGGTTTCCCAATAGGGTCCTGCCCATAAATTATAGCTCGATGGTAATGAAAATATTGTGTGTAATGACCCGACCAGTCGATTTGCATTATCGGAGCCCGTTCCCCTAAATAAAACTTCCAATAGTGGCATTTTATGATTTCTGGCTTGCGAGGACTGGTGGTCCGGAATTCGGAGGTGTTTAGAGTGCAATAGGAACAATTGGTTCCTAAAGGTTGGCCTTTAAGGCCAAGTTTGACTTCGGTCAACATTGTTTGTAAATGACCTCGAAATTGAGTTTTGTCAGTTTCAGTAGCTTTGTGTGATGATTTCGGACTTGGGCGTATGTTCGGATTGGGTTTCTGATGACCGGGGGGAATTTCGACGCCCAATATTGAAATAAGAAGTTTCTTAAGTTCATATTTTTGTTTGGGACATGTTTTTGTGTTGTCGAGGTTCGAACGAAATTCCGAGCCTGGGAATAGTTCCGTTATGTTAATTATGACTTGCCTCCAAAATTTGGTGTCATACCGATTTGTATAGGTCAGTTCGACATGTTGTTAATGAAGTCTAGAAAACTTAAAGTTCCTAGGTTTGGGTCTTGGGATTTGGGGGTGTGATTTTGAGTTTTAGCATTTTTTTGGGTGTTCCAAAGGCTCGAGCGAGTCCGTATTATGATTTAGAACTCGTTGGTATATTTGGACTAGGGCTCGGGTGGCCCTAGTTGCATTCCGGGCACCTAACGGGGCTAAAAACCAGCAAAACATAGCTGCTGGTGCACCTATTCTGGTGTGACCACATGTGCGGTTGCCCAGTCGCAGGTGCGGGACCGCTCCTGCGGTCCCCAGCATCGTAGGTGCGGAAAATATTCCGTAGGAGCGGAGCTGCAGGTGCGGTCTCCGCTCTGCAGGTGCGGGCCCAGGCTCCCCAGCCCATTTTTGCAGGTGCGGTCCTCGAGCCGCATGTGCGAAAAAACTGCCCAGACAGCGTATTTTTATACACGGGTTTTAAACCCATTTTCTCACTTTCCTTCTTCTTTCCTTGGGCGATTTTCCTCCATTGTTAAGGGCTAACGACCTGGTCTTCTATGGTAAGTGAAATCTACTCAAAAATTAGCTTCATGCATGGATTTCTAGCCTTATTAACTACATAAATTAGTGCAAAAATCAAGAATTTGGGTAGTAACCTAGAACTTGCGATAATTTGAGAATTTTTCTGTGAATTGGCCATGAAATCAAGTAAGAATCGTATATTAATGATCCTTAGGCTTGGGGTGAATGTTCCCTTTGAGAATTATCAGAATCCGAGCGCGCGGGCCCGGGGTTGGATTTTGGTAATTTCTCAAGAATGTTGAATTATGAAAAAATTAGAATAATTTCCCTACTTTGAGCATGCATTGATGTCATTATACTATATTTGGCTAGTTGCGAGCCGTCGAGGGTAGATTTCGGAGATTCGGGCGCGTCCTTGTTCTGAGGGGTGGTTTCGTCACGAGGTGAGTCTCTTTTCCAACCTTGTAGGGGGGAAATCTCCCCATAGGTTCCTTATTTGCTATATATACATGTTGTGGGGGCCGCGTACATACAAAGTGACGAGAGTCCGTACGTGGCGACTATATTGCTATGTCGGGTAGCTTAGGACTCACGAGCATGCCACTATGTGCCTTATTTGTACCTTGTATGTGTTAAGAGTTGTAATTATTGTCGAGGTGATATGGAAACATGAAACATTATGATTCAGATCCCAGCTGGCTATCCGTGGTATTGACACAGTTCTGTTGAGTTCACTGTTGAGTTGGTACACACATGTACTTATATATATACACACTTATTATCGAGTCAGCACACGAGTCGCGGGTATGATGCGCGACCATGGGTCAGCTTATTATTATCGAGTCAGCACACGAGCCGCAGGTATGATGCGCGGCCATGGGTTAGCTTATTATTATCGAGTCAGCACACGAGTCGCAGGTATGATGCGCGACAGTGGGTCAGCTTATCATTATCGAGTTAGCACCCGAGTCGCAGGTACGATGCACGATCATGGGTTAGATTATTATATCGAGTCAGCATGCGAGTCACATGTATGATTCGCGATCGTGGGTTAGCTATGACCTCAGTCCCTATGACCACCCTTATGACTCCGGCCAGTCGTCTTGTCCTGGTATATGTATGATCACCTGAGTTCTGAGTCATTTAAAAATAGGAGTGTTAGGTATTGTTGTTCCTTTTTCAGTTATTATCTGGATTTTGTTATTTGCTATGTAGTTGTTGCTCACCATTTCTCATGCCTATTTCTTTAGCCATATTTCGTCATATATTATGTTGCTAGACCTTAGTGAGTACCTAGTCGACCTCTCGTCACTACTATTTTGAGTTTGGGCGGGATACTCACTGGGTACATATTTATTATGTACTCATGCTGCATTTCTTCTTCTTCTTCTGTACTTGGCTGTACAGGTCAGGAGGCTGGTACATCTGATTATCAGGCCAGTGATAGATACTGACTTAAGCTGATTCGACTTCGCGGTGAGCTGCTCTTCCTGGCGATCTCTGGCAGCACCCCGGAGTTTCCTTTGTCATTTTCCCATCTACTTCATTCAGACTGTGGGATTGCGTATATATATATTATCCTAGTATATTCAGATAATTGCCCATGATACTTGTGACACTAGTTCCAAGCACACACGTAGCATATTTTGGGTTTTGGGCTGTATATTGATGCATAAGCTTATCTTTTGAATCATGTGTCATTTATTTATGTCACAGGCTATCATCATGTTAATAATTGTTTAAAACTGGTAAACGTTGGGATAATTTATCAAATGGGAAGTGTAACACTTGGTGTAATTCATGTTGGCTTGCCTAACCCCGTTGTTGGGCGCCATCGCGACCTGAATTAGGATTTGGGTCGTGACAACGTGATACTCTATATATAGAGTCTCTGCTCTCTTGACTGGAAAAAGGAAATACTCAAATGAATATGCAGTCATGATACATAGAATATTGTAACTTGCGAGGCTAGCAAAATATATGTAAGTTCCGTGATATGATTTTTTTTCTTTATTCTTCGTTATCAAACTCTTGTAATTACGAGAGCATGCCAAAGTGAAAGAAGGGATAGCATTAACATACCTGAGCCGATTCTCTTGACAATCCATCCAACATACGTCAAATGCGACAAAGGATGTAACGACATATCGAAATAGAAAAAAATGCGTATGATATTCTTGAGAAAGATCGTATCGTACTTTAAGAGGCATAGAAGTTCCATCTAATACTACTACAGTTGAGTACAATCACACCAGTTTCGTGTAACTCTATATGGACACATCAATCACTACAGGAACGATAACGCCATTTTTTTCTTCTATTCTACCGTTCCTTCCATCATTTATACTACTGTTTGGAACATTCTTAGTTGTATCAATATCAAACTTCCTTGATGATTTGGAAAAATCAACCTCAAATTATATAATACCAACAAGATCCATTGAAAGGGGAGCAGAAGGAAAAGATATTCCCTCAAGTTGAACAATGATATAATGATGTGATGACTCCACCGATTTGTTGTCACCAAGTTGGTCAAAAGGGACATGTCCAATATTATTTGATAATAAGTTTGTCATTAAGATCTTGGGTTGTTTCATGTATGAACCTTATTCATTTTATCTTACTCCTTTGGTGACATTCTGGAGAAATGTTTCAAGATTGGAGGAATTTCTAACGGTGGTTGTAAGGTATTTGAAGATGTTCAAGATGAAGTGTTATGTCACTAACAAATTTGTTTGCCGCCTTTCAGTTTGTAACGTAAGTCATTTACTTTGAATATGGGGCTGCCACATCATGCTATTTACAACTTATCCAATATATCACCAATTAATTAGGTAATGTCCCGTTATCCGGTAATTAACCAAGTACCGACATAATTAAAAATTATTCCAAATTACTTAAAATACTACTCACTTTTAATAAATTTTATACACCTTACTATAATATACTTTACTATCGTGGTCATGTGGAATCATATAAAATTAATACATAAAATATCCATGTAAAAAATGTACATATTTTCTCAACTTATAATTTTCCTAATCTCATAAAGAGAGTACAAATTTTCGTACACTTAATTCTTAAAATGGTAAAAAATATAACCTTCTTTTCTTGTGTAAAAATAATTCATATCTTTACAATAAGAAAATCTCATAAACTTTTCTTAAAACACTATCTAACTCAATACAATCCATTTAAACATTATAATCGTAGTTTCTATGATAGAAAGCAAGTCATATACTTTTGGAACGGATGGATAATTTATTATCTATTTATGAATGTGTGCTACTAAATAAAAGTAACATTTTTTCCTTTTTTTCCTTTACCTTTGATGGGATTATATGTATTGACGAGAATAAATATTTGTATAAGTTCTAAAAAAGAAAATTTTGACTTCAACTTGCTCTTTTCAACTAAGTGTCAGAATTTCTAGTTTAGACTAAGTCAAAGATAGACAATCCATCTTTCAAAAATAAAAATTTTCATATGAAACCACGTAAACGTGCAACTTTTTACACTTCAACAAACTTGGATAAATTGAAATTTTTGCTTACTTTAACTCTAATGCAATCAATTACCAAGTAAATATTTTCCTGAACAAGTGTGCATGGTCAGTCAATATAGGTTTACTTACATACAAGAGGTGTCAAATAAAGTGATTACAAATTGACAACAACATCGATGGCCCAATATGAAAAATTAACACAAGTAAACAGGTCACCCATGCATTTACGCTGCAAAAAAAAAATAGTTGTCAACCCTAATAAATGGAGCATCAATATTATTAATCTTATAGGGTCTTATAATAATAATGTCTTAAACCCTCTATAACCTCCTAATAGACATAATCCGTTTCGTACTGATGTGGATTTACTACGACACATCCTAATGTTAAGGTACGAGATGTAACATTCTTCCCCCATTTAGAAACATTCGTCCTTGAAAGTTAACTCTTTGAGATTTTCAGAACTTTCGCTAGGGTATCCTATGTATCTTAAACTAAAACCCAAACTATATTTGAAATCTCGATTATTCACAACCTTTTGTACTTTGATTATCTTGTATCTTCTTCTCCTTTACTTTACCTAACTTACTTTTCAATCTCGCATTGTATCTTCTGTCGGTTTCATAACCTCCGTTCCATATAGGTAGAAATTTTGTCTACACCTTAAAGCTCTACGGTGATACTTGCACCTCCGGTACATAAAATAAAATTTGATGGAAGCTTCATACTGACTTCTCACGACTTAGCTCTATGGCACGATCTGGAGAAAAAAAGAAGGGTAACATTTCCTAAATGCCATATAGCCTCTCAATTATAAATGGTAACATTTCCTAGGTGCAAAGGATATTCTATATCTTCGAGCCCGAAGATGCGTGTTTGTTTTCGTAGAAGCAGAGGAGGAGCTGGGATTGGGAGTTCGCATAACCGCATATTGGTGCGCAGAAGCGCATCCGCAAGTGTGGGATTTGTACTACAGATGTGGTATGATGGAGTTTAAGTGAGTTTCACATATGCGGAAATTAGACCGTATAAGTAGTTCCGCATAAGTGAAAGATGGCTCGCAGATGCGAAAAGCCTTGAGGATTTGATTTCAAAATAGTTTTGTACCAGTTTAAAAGAACGAAACTACGCATGTGATAACTAGTGTCATTAATAATTTGTGCTTTTTTTACCTTGCCTTATTTATTTACGATACTTATTGAGTACATTAGGTCGGTTGTACTCATACTACACTCTGCACTTAATTGTGTAGATCCAGGTGTGCAGACTAGCTTTCAGCAGTAGGTTGTTGTTCGGACTATCTGCTAGAGGCGAGGTAAAGTTGCATCATTGGTCGTGGTCTAACTTGTCTTTTCCTTTTTTTACTGTTGTTATTGTCTAGACGGGGTATTTATTCCTCAGTTTCGGACTTGTATTCCGTTGTAGTAGCTCGTGACTTTGTACTTACCAGTTTCTGGGGATGTTCATATTGTATTAATATGTTTAATGTATTGAGACCTCGGGTTTATAATATTTCTTTGAATTTCATTATTATGTTGCCTTCGTTATCATGTTTTGGCTTGCATAGTCAGTGTGTTAGGGGCCATCATGAAGGATTGGGATTTTGGGTCCTGACATTAAGTATCAATAGTAAACTCATAGTTTCAAGAGTAATCAAAATATTTGGCACAGTTAATTTACAAAAAAGATAGTACAATTTTAGCAGAAAATAACATATGCATATAACTAAAAAACGCACATAAACATGATATTCATTGTTTTGTGAAATTTTAGTTATCTAATTATATGTGATTGGGCTATAATACAAATTGTTGGATTATTATATCCATCGGAAGTAATTCCAGTATCAAAATCATATGTAATCTACACAACTAGAAAATACATGGTTTCACGGGATACCTCTTGAAGCGTGAACTCTTCAATCATATGAACCTCCAATTCCATAATAACTCAATGAAATCTACACCATCAGAACGATCACGATTTCCGAACATTCCATGCTTGTCTATTGTATCACGTAAATAATGTCACACCCCAAACTCAGGGAGCACGGCCGGCGCTCAACTGAGATAACCCGGCCGAGCAAGACAGTACAATACCTTCTACCCGAACTTACTCAATAATAACAGTACAATCCAATTCGTTAATTAAGCGGTGAGGAGGATCAAGTAAACAACAACACCAATTTGTTATCAGTAGTTACATCATTTTTACGTTTCAAAATACATACTCTTTCATAGTTTGAAGTAGAACATGCCAATAAAATTACAACATTACTAGTTTGACTTTCCCTATACCAACATAACCCACACTATGTCTACAGAGCCTCTATTAGATACAAAAAAGTACAATGATAGTGTCGGCAACAAGGCTCCGTCTACACCTCAAAATATGGTGATAAAATGAACAAAAGATACATGACCCTGGGTGAAGTGGGGCTCACCAAATCAGCTGGGAAAAGAGTGTAGAGCTATCGCTGATCAGTGTCGCCTGATGTGGAACCACCTGCATTATTAAAGATACAGCGCCCCCTGGCAAACTGGACGTTAGTATTGTCGAATAGTACTAGTATATATGACTAAACACTCTCTCAAATAAACGCGTAGTAATGCAAGTAAGTATACTCATAATAATAGTTAAAGCCTCAAGCAATTACCAAATATCAAATTAGAGATCAGATAAGTTTTAAATAAATTTCCAAATTTTATGTTGGGAAATCTTTGGTACCGGTACACAACTATTCAGAATTTCGATTATGATTTCCAACACAATCACCACCATGTGTGCGGTATGGCGTCTAACCACGACCTGATCCGCTAGGCCAGATCATGCGAGACATCAACCAAATCACAATTTCATTTACAATTTCTAACACAGTCACCGCCATGTGTGCGGCATGGCGCCCGATCACGACCCGATAGGCTAGGCCGTCTCATGTGAGACATCACCCTTTTCTATCAATCATCGTGTTTCATATTTCTTGCACATCTCTTCATTTCATTGGCACTAATGGTCACAATTGTATTATTTCTCTTGGCACATTGGTCGTGTTTTATATTAAATATTTCATATTTCACATTTCGCGGGACTTGATTCGTATTTCATGCACACCTTTTTACTTTCAAACATCATCGTGGACTTTCCAACAACAAGGCATTTATGTTCAAGACATTTAAGCACACATTTGAGCAGATAGGATTTTTAAGCACATTACGATTTCTCACACAATCTTTCATTAGCATTCATTTGAAACACAACTTGGTCAAGGCCTCTAGATATGCAACCCCTACTTTTAATACATTCATTAGTAGTAGTAGTACAACATAAAAAGAGCATTTGAATTACATAATGATCATGAATATCGTTTGACACCAGCTTATTCGGGTAATAGATTCACAATAAGTAACCGGGGACTTACATGGACATTGTGGGGTTAAATTTTTAAGAAACGAATATAGCCAACATACCTCACTTGAGCTTCTTTAACTCTAAAATGTTTCAAACTTTTAGCAACTTCGATCAATTTAGAAATATGACAAATTGAACAAAAATTAGGAAAATGATCAAGGTTCTAGCTCATTTGAGCATTTTATCAAGCACTAGGTGTACATTAAGGTTTTAAGGTCCCTTTATGGAGGATTCCATCATCCCACAGCCCATTCTTTATCATTTTTAGCTCAACAATCTCCCTACACTCCATGATCAAACATGCATTAAAACTAAACAACTCCCTTGCCCATGAATTATCTTATTAATTGCCATTTCTATTTAAAATTTTGAAATTAAGAGTTAGGGTGTAGAATCTTACCGCTAGGATGAAGACCCGGTGTGCTTTAATTGTTAATCTTCCAAGAATTATAAAAAGATTGATGATAATGGCTTAGAATTCCCCACCCCCCCTATTTCACTCTAGAACACCTTCCTCTCTCTCTAAAATGTATTTTTATCTTTTTAGAATGACCCATAATAGTGTTTTATGTAAAAGGGGTCGAGTTATAAAAATCCAAAAATGAAGCTCTAAAACAAAATCTACGGTCGCATATGCTTTTGTGGTCCGCGAAATGGCCCTCCAGAACTAGGCTGTTATGTCCCACTCTGCGGCCATTATGCGGTCCACATACTTGTTCTGTGGTCGCATAATGTGCCGCAGAACCTCCCTACGCAAAATTACCAAGTTGGTTATGCAATCAATGTGCGGCCCACGAAATTGTTTTTCGGTCGCATAATGGGCTGCGAAATGAATTCCAAAAATTGTCCAAATGACTACCTCACTCTGTGGCCATTCTGCGGCCCTCAGAGAGATTTTGCGGCCGCATAATGAGTTACAGAAATGCCCTATTCTACCAAACATTTCCTTCAACTATCATTAATACATATACCTACCTCGGCACCATGAAACCCCGAGTTTTAGGAAAAATTTTACGGCGCCTTACAAATAACATAAAAAATAACAACATTGTGTGGGCGAAACTTCTAGAAAGATATGGCTGAATATTTTGGCCACCGTGTATCGATGACCTCTAGGTGCAAAACCTTATGTATTTATAGCACAGGTTTCAATGGTAAAAACCCTTTTCTAAAACCTATTGGATTTGCTTTTCCACCAAAAAAATAATTACTTTATTTCCTATTATTTAAGCATAGCCGTGTAACGACCCGGCCGGTCGTTCCGAGAATTTAACCTAGTTTCCCCCGTTTCTACTTCATTTTATGTGGTTCAGCTTCATTTATGTGTGTTGGGTCAGTTGGTTCAGGTTCAGAGTGGTCATGGTGAGCATCGAGATAATTAGTCTCTCAAGGTAGCCTAATAGTTGAGAAAGTCAACTGAGAGTTGACTTATTGGTGAACGACCTCGGAATATAGATTTTATGGCTCGTATAGCTTCAATAGGTGATTTGCGACTTAGAGTGTGTTCGGAATATTTTTGTGATGTCCGGAGTAGAATTAGGCTTGAATTGACGAAAGTTAGTTTTTGGCGATTTCTGGTCGGCAGTAAAAAATAGGATATCGGGGGTCGGAATGGAATTTCGAAAGTTGGAACAGTTTCGTAATGTCATTTTGGATATGCTTGCAAAATTTTAGGTTAATCGGAGGTGTTTTGGTTGGTTTCGACGTAGTTGGCGAAATTTGGAAGTTTCAAAGTTCTTAGGCTTGAATTTGATGTAAATTTGGTGTTCTCGTGTTTTTTTTTGGTTTTTCGAAGGCTCGACTAAGTTTGAATAATGTTATGGGATATGTTGGTATGTTTGGTTGAGGTCCCGAGGACCTTGGGTGTGTTTCGGATGGTTAACGGACCAACTTTTGGCTTGAATTCTGGGCAGATTGCTGTTGGTGTAAGGTTCTGGTTTCCTTCTATGCGATCGCGTGAGTATGTTTTCGACCGCGCAGGGTTAATTGGTAAGGCAGGATTATTGTTAATCGCGATCGCGTGGAATGGTTTGCGATCGCGTGAGTATGAGTGTTTGGCCAGTGCAATCGCGTGGTCTTGTTTGCGACCGCGTAGAGTTAAAGGGGCGCGTGGGTGAGTTGAGCTTTGTTCTTCGCAATCGCGTGGAATGGTTTGTGATCGCGTGGGTTTAATTATTGACGAATCGCGATCGTGTGATGGTGTCTGCGATCACGTAAGGTAATTTGATGGGGCAGCAAGTTTGTTCTTCGCGATCGCGTGCCAATGTTTGCGATCGCAGTGAAGGAATTATTTTAACTGGGCAGAATGTTTAAAAGGCCGGAAGTGGGAATTTGGTTGTCATTTTCTCCATTTTCGCATGCGAGCTTGAGAGCATTTGAGAGGGAATTGACGGGGAATCAAGGGAAACCACTTGGAGGTAAGGTTCTTAACTTCATAACTCGTTTGTATGTCAATTCTTAAGTGATTAAACCACAATCTGGAAATTTAACCATGTTGGGGAAGAAGGGTGCATGGAAGATTTATTTTTCTTTTGAGGATTTGAGTGGGCAATTGTTGTCCGATATTAGTGTTTTTGGTTTGCATAGAATCGTGGGAGGACGAGGATCCTAAGGATATAAAAATTATTGAATTCCGAGATGTGGTCCTAGGTCTCGGGTTTGGCCGAATTTCGAGATTTCTTATTAAATTGATAATATTTGATTGGGTTGTGTTCCTTGAGTATATATTAATGATGTTGAACTGGTTTTGGCTAGATTCGGAGCAATCGGAAGCCAATTTGAGGGGAAAAGGCATAGCGGACTAGTGTCGCGGCCCGGACTGAGGGTATGGAACCCCGGACTGCATTATTTTCTCACTGAATTGGAATGGCGCACATGTCGGATGACGAATATGTGGCGCGTACTTATTTTTGGATTGGACTAGGTCCTCCTTGCGACGACTAATGAGTTGCATATTTACTCAAAACATTATGTGAAAGTATGTTCTAAAAATCTATGAAATATTTGGGCTATAAGTCGTGTTTGGGGCCTCGTGACGATCTGTTTATACCCCTTTGAGCGCGTTTTACTGTTGTTTTCCTCACTACCTGTTGATGGTTTTACTCAGCATCATTGTGCATACTTTTTTATTTGAAACTATGCCTGATTTACACTACATGAGCATAAAAATAATGTTTTCGGGTCGAGTACCCCGTTTTATTACTTCGCCCGATGGGCTTTTCGAGTGGTTCCACCGTGTGTGGTCAAGGACCAAGAGTGATGGTGAGGTGCTGCGTGATATTAGCGCTTGGGCTGAAGGAGCCCCTCCGGAGTCTGTACACACCCCCAGTGAGTGCACCGAGTGCGAGTGATTGAGTGATGGGAGGCATGAGTGGCTGTGAGGTGCTGAGTGATTGTGAGGTGCTGAGGGATTGTGAGGCATGCCCGAGGGGCTGATTATGAAACATGTGTTTGCTCGAGGGGCTACTATGATTTTCTGCATTCATTGCATACCAGATCCTTTGTTTTAAAGTTGTTAAAAATGTGTATTCTGTAAAGGGCTTTTTATGAAGTTTATTTTAAGACATGATGATTTCGTATATCTATGTTATACTACTGGAAAGTAAGGTTGTGAATATTGTGACTTGATGGCATTGATTTTATGTGTTTCTTGCTGCTCATACCTGATTTATTTTCATTACTACTGAGTTGGCGTACTCACATTACTCCCTGCACCTTGTGTGTACATTCAGGATTTAGGGCAGGGTGAGTTGTATATCTGTTCCAGAGGTCCTCGGAGGTTGGACAGGTGTCTGCTTGCATCTGCAGTCCTGCTCCCTCTCTTGTTTAATATTACAAAATTTATTTTTGTTGAGTTGTATATTTATGTAGACGCTCATGACCACTGACTCCGGGTTCTCGGGGGTGGTATTTAGATGTTCAGTATAGATTTATCTATTTTATAAATATTTTAAAGGATGTTTTATGGGTAATCGGTATAGTAAAAAATGTAAAAAGGAAGCTTGTTATGATTTGAGTTAGGTTTTGGCTGGCCTAGTTCCATGATAGGCGCCATCACGACTGGTCTGGATTTGGGTTAGTGACAGTTTGGTATCAGAGCGCTAGGTTACATAGGACTCACCGATCATGAACATGTTTAGTAGAGTCGTGCGGATCGGTACAGAGACGTCTGTACTTATCTTTGAAAGGCTGCGGAACCCTTAGGAAAATCTCACACTTTTAAAATTCTTGTCGTTCGTATCCATTGTATTCAGCCAAGAGCGTAACTCTTGAATTCCTTCCATGTATTCGAGCGCGTACGAGAGCACTAGGTATCAGCTGAGCATCGGCGATTTGTGGCTTCCATAGGTGAGATGTGATTTTGGCATGTTGGTAATGGGCCAGTTTGGAGGACTTGAGGCCGGATTCATTCTGTGGCTTATTGCTGAGATTTTCATTGTGTGGGCACATGTAATTGGGGACTTGTATGTCCGTTCGTGTTCTGATTGATGAGAATTGGTGACTAGATGCGTGTGTGGTGTGTGTGAATTGATTGTTAGATGTGTTCAGACTGTGAAATGTGTAGAACGGGTTGGCTGGAAATGTGATAAGATTTATTGAGTGTTTGATTCGATACATGTTTGATTTCTGTCTCTATTTGGCATATGGCCTGAGTTGTGAGTATGTTGGAAGACTTCTCATGTTGTGTAGTTGTGGAGTGAAGCGAATTTTTCTATTAGGTTATGAGTCCCTGGTGATGTCTTTTGAGCTGATCATTTGCTCCAGTAACGTTCATGTATTTGATTGACGGTGTATTCCGGCCGTATTAGGACTCCTTGTTATTATATTCATTGATGGCGGCCTAGCATATTTGCGCAATCGGGAGTATCATACTCCATATCTGAGGATGGCATTATAAGGATTCAGGGAGAAAAATCTCTATGCCAATTCTCCGAGGATGAAGTTTGGCTTAGTTCAGTAGCATTCTTGGGACACGTGGTGTCCAGTGAGGGTATCCATATGGTCACAAATGTGTGGGTAGAGCTTCCAGAAGCTCGAGATTTCTGTGACCACCGCTCCAGTGTTAGTTCTCCCATCAGCTTCAGGTTTTTTACTACGTATTGTGGTGCCTCGAGGGTAGGCGTTGGTTTTGTTCAGATGCAGGAAGGTGTAGTGATTGCTTGATAGTTCTGGTCTTCAGGAGCGTATGGAGAGGTAGCAGTTGAGGCTATGAGGGCAGAGGTATCTCATGCGGGTTGTCCCAGGGCGTGTGGTCCCTATATAGTTCTGTAATAAGTCCTCTCCTACTAGTAAAAGATATATGTTGTAATTGGAATTTAGATCTCTTGTGGAAGTTGGCGTGACTATTGCAATGGTGGATGCAAGATTGGTAATTGATTTGAGTGTTAGATGGTTTGGGTCATTTAAGCTTATGGAGGATTTAGTTGAATCTCACCGCAGCATGGTGTTAATGTTGATGTATGGGCATCTTGTTGTCTTGATCCTTGGCTTTGAGCCAAGTGGGGGAGTTCGTTATTGGTAAGTTGATTTCATGATTTTGTGTGGTATTGGTTTCAGTTCGAGGTATATTGGTAAATTAGTCATGACCTGCAGGCATGGGGACTGGGAATGTCACGAGTAAGGGAAATTTCTTCGATATAGGTTGTAATGTACGATGTTGGGTATTTGGGTTCTATTGAATGATTTAGTGGAAATTGTAAAAGGTGTAGTGTGCGCAGCGTATGAAATTGCATGTGGTTTCAAGTGAGTGGATTACTTTCCTAGTATGTTAGTGTGCAAACGGGTCAGGTCGATTCTGTCTAATTGGTCAACATGATTGAGATTTATGTTGGAGGATGTCAAGACTTGTGGTATTCTACATCATCACGGATTATACATATCAGTATCAGGAAGGTGAAGGTAATGGCTTTAGATTCGCAGGAAGTCCCTTCAGGGTAAATAATTTGAATGTGGTGCTTTTGGGGATATTTGAGAGAGTATTCGGCAGCTTATGAGCCTTAGACGGTATGGTTTTGTCTTGGGTCACGTGTGGTGAGTCTGGGTTGCAAATTTGTGGTATTACGGCAGGAAGAAATATCAATTTGAAGGTAGGTCAGAAGAAACTTGGGTAAATGGGGCGACCTGGTGGTAGGTTGGATCGGCATGTTAAGGGATACGATTAGTTATTTGGGTGTTCATCATGTGACGGGTTTTTTGGATGTTTCCTAGCAATTTCTCTTGGATTTTTGGTGGTCTGCATAGTTTTCTTGAGTTATAAGAGTTCATTCCTAATGGTTTGGTGTTGGGCAAATGGGATTTCGGATAGTTCCCGGTGGTTTCTACTGCGGTTAAGGGTGCATATTTTCTTCTGGCATGTAGTGAGTTGTTTCTAAATGGGATCAAATGGAAATTCTTGTGTAGTTGGGCATGTAGTTGCTGGTAGTTCAGAAGGGACCATGGAGTTCCCATATCTTTCCTAGGTTGGCATGGCGTGTGCGGTATGTTGGGTGGAGTTGAGATTTGCATATGTGAAGTCACAGTTTGGTTCTGGAAGGAAGATCATAAAATTCTTAGGCAGCATAGGCAGTTTCAGATGGCTAGGTAAATGATATCACTAATGGGTGCGACTTGATGAGGGTATGTATTTCGGAAAGAGCAATGTGTTTGAATTAAGGGTACTTCATTGGTATCGCGCCGCCCTGTTGTTGGATCGACTATTGATATTCAAGGTTGCTTGGTGAACGGAAGAATTATAGGGGTATTCCCGTGGAATGAATTAGTATTTGGGATGTGTTATGTATTCGAGTGGGGGAGTTGTGATCAAATATAGTAATCCGTACGTTTCATTGATTTCGAGACTAAGAGTTCTCATAAACAGGATATGTTGTGGAATTGAATTGTGAAGATGCGAGTTGAGCTAGTCAGATGTTAGTATGTACCATGATTCTGTCATTCTGAACTTTCGGTAAGTTATCTACATGTTGCGGATGATCAGATTTAATTTAGGATCACTGGTAGGCTAATATGGGTGCGTGTTCTGCACCGGGTCGAAATTGTTGGCCTTGAGTTTCTAATATTGAGAAATGCACCATTCGATTGTGATTGAGTTGTTCATGTTCTGAAGTGATCTATGAGTTACCCCTTCGGTGTTGCGAGGAGTGGTTATTATTGTTTATATGCACATATGGTTCGATTCTAATTGGGCTTTATAGCTAAATTTGAGTAAGGTAAGTAATTGGGCATTGCGAGATTGAGGCATGTTGGTTATATACCTTCTGTTTCGGGTGGCATGGTATCGCCCGATTTTCCCCTGTGGTTATGGAAATACACTTTGAGTACTTGATGTCGAATTTCGAGTGGTTATTGATTTTTGGGCAAGGTGTCTTGAAATATTTCAAGTGGACCAGCGGTTGGATGAGATCGCATTGTAGCGGAGTTATGTAGGGGTATGACCTTTGGTATTGGATTCATGTGTTTATGATTTTTACGGTGTGTGCCAGGCTGTTAGTATGATATGGGATGGTAATTGTCAATGGCAGGATAGTCCTCTTGTGTGTATCTTTTACATAATTTGATTGCATTAGGAAGTTGACGTTAAGTGCCCAAGTTGCACAGGTTTTGGCTTCTTTGTAACGATGTGTTGAATGGTTAGTGTCATGTTATCAGGGTGGTTGTGATGGATGAGAGGAGGTCATTGGACCTAGGATGAATATTTACGGAATTTTCTACAGCATAGTTGGAAGGATAAATATCGGGAGTCGATTTTGAAATCTGCTATAACTCCTGTTTGGGAAGGGGGAGTTTCATGTCTGGTTGATCGGGCGAATGGTTCTTGGTTCTATATGCGTCTTTCATTATCGGCAGTATGTGGAAGTGTTAGAGCGAGGCATTTCTTGATAAGAGGTGGTGTACCGGTATTGGATTGTTCTGAGCAGTTATTGTGGTTAAAAGAGTTATTACTATGAGTGTTTGAGTCACTTGGTGTATTATGAGATTTCATCTGGGGTACGTATATGGCTTGATTCAGCATGTTCATACTTGTCCAGTTTATAATTATTGAAATTTTGATCTTACATATCATTTCAGAAGTTGGAATTTGGTTCTAAGGTTATGGGCCAGGATTTGGGTTTCCAAATTTCAGCGGTATTATGCTATTGGGCTTATACGGGATAGGGTGACGTGGGATCACCCCCGGGTATGTTCAAGGTAAGCTACGTAACAGTTTGATACTGTTGGAGAACAACTCTTAGCACGTTCGAGGACGAACATATGTTTAAGTGGGGGAAGATGTAATGACTCGGCCGGTCGTTTCGAGAATTTAGCCCTGTTTCCCCTATTTCTGCTTCATTTTATGTGGTTCAGCTTCATTATGTGTGTTGGGTTGGTTGGTTCAGGTTCAGAGTGGTCATGATGAGCATTGAGGCAATTAGTCTCTCAAGGTTGCCTAATAGTTGAGAAAGTCAACTGAGAGTTGACTTATTGGTGAACAACCTCAGAATGCGGATTTTATGGCTCGTATAGCTTCGTTAGGTGATTTGGGACTTAAGAGTGTGTTCGGAATATTTTTGTGATGTTAGGAGAATAATTAGGCTTGAATTGATGAAACTTAGTTTTTGGCAATTTCTGGTCGGCAGTGGAAAATAGGCTATCAAGAAGTTGGAACATTTCAGGTTAAGCGGAGGTGTTTTGGTTGGTTTCGATGTAGTTGGCGAAATTTGGAAGTTTCAAAGTTCTTAGGCTTGAATTTGATGTAAATTTGGGGTTCTCATGTTGTTTTTGGTGTTTCGAAGGCTAGACTAAGTTTGAATGATTTTATGGGATATGTTGGTATGTTTGGTTGAAGTCCCGAGGGCCTCGGGTGTGTTTCGGATGGTTAACAGACAAACTTTAGGCTTGAATTCTGGGCAGATTGCTGCTGGTGTAAGGTTCTGGTTTCCTTCTACGCGATCGCGTGAGTATGTTTGCGATCGCGTAGGGTTAATTGGTGAGGCAAGATTTTTGTTAATCGCGATCGCGTGGAATGGTTTGTGATCGCGTGAGTATGAGTGTTTGGTCAGTGCGATCGCGTGGTCTTGTTTGTGATCGCGTAGAGTAAAAGGGGCGTGTGGGTGAGTTGAGCTTTGTTCTTCGCGATCGCGTGGAATGGTTTGCGATCGCGTTGGTTTAAGTATTGATGAATCGCGATCGCATGATGGTGTCTGCGATCGCGTAAGGTAAATTGATGGGGCAACAAGTTTGTTCTTCGCGATCGCGTGCCGATGTTTGCGATCGCAGTGAAGGAATTATTTTAGCTGGGCAGAATGTTTAAAAGGTCGGAAGTGCGAATTTTCGTTTTCATTTTCTCCATTTTTGCATGCGAGCTTGACAGCTTTTGAGAGGGAATTGAAGGGGAATCAAGGGAAATCACTTGGAGGTAAGGTTCTTAACTTCATAACTCGTTTCTATGTCAATTCTTAAGTGATTAAACCACAAATATTCTGGAAATTTAACCAAGTTGGGGAAGAAGGGTGCATGGAAAGTATAATTTTCTTTTGAGGATTTGAGTTGGCAATAGTGATCCGATTTTAGTGTTCTTGGTATGCATAGAATTGTGGGAGGACGAGGATTCTAAGGATGTAAAAATTATTGAATTCCGAGATGTGGTCCCGGGGATCGGGTTTGGCCGAATTTCGAGATTTTTGATTAAATTGATAATTTTCGATTGGGTTGTGTTCCTTGAGTATATATTAATGATGTTGAACTGATTTTGGCTATATTCGGAGCAATCGGGAGCCAATTTGAGGGGCAAAGGCATAGCGGACTAGTGTCGCGGCCCGGTAGAGGTAAGTAATGGTCTTAAATTTTGTCCTGAGGATATGGAACCCCAGATTGCATTATTTTCTCACTAAATTTGGAATGGCGCACATGTCGGATGATGAATATGTGGCGCGTACTGATTTTTGGATTGGACTAGGTCCTCTCTGCGGCGATTAATGAGTTGCATATTTACTCAAAACCTTATGTTAAAGTATGTTCAAAAAATTTGTGAAATATTTGCGCTATAAGATGTGTTTGGGGCCTCGTGCCGCTCTGTTTATACCCCATTGAGGGCATTTTACTGATGTTTTCCTCACTACCTGTTGATGGTTTTACTCAGCATCATTTTGCATACTCTTTTATTTAAAACTCAGCCTGATTTACACTACATGAGCATAAAAATAATATTTTCGGGTCGAGTACCCCGTTCTATTACTTCGCCTGAGGGGCTTTTCGAGTGGTTCCACCGTGTGTGGCCGAGGGACAAGAGTGATGGTGAGGTACTGAGTGATATTAGCGCTTGGGCTGAAGGAGCCCCTCCAGAGTCTTTACACACCCCCATTGAGCGCACCGAGTGCGAGTGATTGAGTGATGGGAGGCATGAGTGGTTGTGAGGTGCTGAGTGATTGTGAGGTGCTGAGGGATTGTGAGGCATGCCCAAGGGGCTGATTATAAACATGTTTTTGCCCGAGGGGCTACTATGATTCTGCATTCATTGCATACCAGATCCTTTGTTTTAAAGTTGTTAAAAATGTGCATTCCTTAAAGGGCTTTTTATGAAGTTTATTTTAAGACATGATGATTTCGTATATCTATGTTATACTACTGGAAAGTAAGGCTGTGAATATTTTGACTTGATGGCATTGATTTTATGTGTTTCTTGTTGCTAAGACCTGATTTATTTTCATTATTACGGTGTTGGCGTACTCACATTACTCCCTGCACCTTGTGTGCAAATTCAGGTGTTAGGGTAGGGTGAGTTGTATATCTGTTCCTGAGGTCCTCAGAGGTTGGCAAGTTGGCTGCGTGCGTCCGCAGTCCTGCTCCCTCTCTTGTTTAATATTACAGAATTTATTTTCTTCGAGTTGTATATTTATGTAGATGCTCATGACCAGTGACTCCGGGTTCTCGGGGGTTGTATTTAGATGTTCAATATAGATTTATCTGTTTTATAAATGTTTTAAAGGAACTTTTATGGGTAATCGGTATAGTAAAAAAATGTAAAAAGGAAGCTTATTATGATTTGAGTTGGGTTTTGGCTGGCCTAGTTACATGATAGGCGCCATCACGACTGGCTTGGATTTGGGGTCGTGACAAGCCGAAACCAAGATTTTAATTGACAAGATGATACAAACTATGAATAAAAACATGGATAAAGCAAAATATGTTAAATCAAAATAAGAGTTAAACCTACAATTGATTGGAAGAACAAGAACCAATTAGGCGTTGAAGCCCAACTACTTCTATGAACTCAATTAATTGTGACCCTAAGCTAAGAAAACCCTCAAGAAATTGGAAACTCTTGAAAATTTGGATAAAGTAATTAAGCAATTAAGCATGTACTACTAGCAGCTCACCAACTAAAGCTAAATTAACAATAATGAAAGCATAAACAAAGCAATAACTGAATTAAAGGCATAAACTCATAAATGCATTAATTAAAAAATAAGATAAGAGTGTGAGACTTGCATGTCTTCAAGTTTATTATTCATCAAGTCTAACTCTAAATCCACTAATTGTTACACCCCATATTTTCATACGCAGAAGTACGTCGAAAGTCAATTGATGTAAGCTCAGAAATTATATCCTCTTTGAAAGTATATAAATTAATTTAATGATGTTACACCCCATATTTCCGCTCAACATATAGACGACTAGGTTGAGGATGAATGTACTTACACATGAGAAAGGAGATCTTGGACAAACAAAAACGAGTTGCTTGCTTACCCGACGTGCCTGCTTCACCAACTTAATTTTCATCCTACTTGATAGAGCTACTTAAAATGTGTCGTGATTATTAAACGAGGATGAGAAATGTATTTAAATTAATTAGGGAATCATGTGACACTCTCTAATGAAACAAGTAGGTGTGTCACCTACTTGCTAAAATAAAAGGCCCAAATTAAAGGGTTGTTTGTGGCCCAAATTAAAGGTTAAAGAGAGGACATTGAGGAATTAGTTTGGTCGACCATAAGGGGATTAATAAATCCAATATATGGCCATTTTAACCAATCTTCATCCAAAATAAAGTTCAACAACATCCTCTTTTTCTCTCCCAAGCCAAACAACCAGCCTTGTTTCTGCTAGGGTTCTAAGTGGAAAGGGCTTCAAGTTTCATTCCTCCCCCATCATGTGGTATGATTTTAATGTATTTTATCTTCTTTTCTAATATCTCAAATATTTCTATACCAAACCGCCATAGGAAGCCGCTCTCCTCCATGGTTAGACTACTTAGTCTTGATTAAAAGTGTTATAGAAGCAGTGGAGATAATTTGTTTGATGTTGTTGATAAGTTCTGAGCATTCTCATGTTAAAGTAGAGTTTTTATAGTGTCTCTTATTTCTTCATAAGGTTAGGAATCTTCTCTTCTTCGTGTGTTTGAGCTTATTGGAGTCTTAGCTATCTCGTGACAATACGAAGTTGTGAAGAAGTGGCTTGAAATGAGTTCTAAGTTACTGCAATTTGCTGGACTATTATGAGGTTATTTTTATTGTGTATTGTGGAAGAAAATTAGTAGTAACAAATTTATTATATTGTGATTATCACTATTGAAGTATATTCAAGTTCTAGCTAAGTTTTATGGATGGAAAAGTGCAAGTTAGAACTTGGTTGTTGGGTGAGATGGTGTGGAATATTTTGGTGGTGTATTGTAATAAATATTGTAACGACCCAAACCGATGGGCCGAGACGGGCACCCGGTACTGTACCAACATAACGTATCTTTTCATGTCATACTATCATATATAACTGAGCCGGAAGGCGGCCGTGAGATATGTATAATACAACATGTGATACCAACTTATACATAAGACATACGGGCCTATAGGATCAAAATAATCACTCGTATACTGAACATAGACCGACAAGGACATACAATCTTTTACATACATGAAATCTGTCTACAAGCCTCTAAGAATACATAATTTTCATAAAAGTCGGGACAGAGTTCTGCCATACCAAACAATACACGTCTAAATCATACTAACCAAACAAGCAACTTTGAAGCTAATGGAGCGCATCAACATCTTCTGCTGAGCTGATAGCCTAGTTGTAGGGCTCTCGACCTATATATCGGGACCTGCGGGCATGAAACACAGTGTCCCCGGGCAAAAGGGATGTCAATACAAATAATGTACCGAGTATGTAAGGCACATAAATAAGTACATAACATACATGGAAGAGATATAGAATAAATGACTCAATGTGTAAGTCTAGATAACTATGTAATTCATTAAATAATTATAGTGTCATGCATATGCGTATGAATGTCATATCGTGCATAGGTACATGTTTCCTAACATCATCAGGCCTCTGAGGGCATCCCATCATATCATTTCGCCACTGTGGGCAAAATCATCAACGTATCCCAGCTGATCAAGTGGTGGTGCGTATATTACGCCGTAACCTTTTTCCATATTCCAAATAAATATAATATACATATATACGCGTACATAAAACCATATGTTCATGGGTCAATATATATTTATAAATGCATGAAATGCATAAGAAATACGTTAATAAGATTTTCTCAAAACGCCATAAAAATCAATATGCCTTTCGGATAAACATTATCAAATACGTATTTTTTTGAGACCCATGAACAGAAGATATAATAATAATTCACATGGGGAATCAAGAACATAGACGCTCCTAGTATTTCTATGAATAGAGTCATTTATGAAAGTTGCATATTTTGCTCATTTCATTTGTATCGTATGGATCATGCCGAAGAAAGTAGGGATAGCCTTAACATACCTTGACTGATTCTCTTGAAAATTTCCTCTAACACGCGTCTTTTGCGAAGAACACATAACGGCAGATCGAAGTAGGGAAAAAAATCCGTATGATATTCTTGATAAATATAGTATCATGCTCCCTCCGAATTACGTCTCACACTGCTGTAGTGTTATGAAATTCATATGAATTTTGTTGTTAGGAATTCCTCAGTTAGAGTATCCAATGTTGCTGGTCTTTGCAAGCAACGTTATCAAGTAAGAAAATGTCACGACCCAACCGATGGGCTGCGATGGGCACCCGATACCTTACTCGATCGAGAACCAACGTAACGTATCTTTCTTATTACATTATCATATACTTGTGACATACGAGCCTAATAGGCCAACCTAATCATTTACAAACTCAAAACATAGGCCGACAAGGCCGTACAATCTTTCATGTATATGACATATGTCTACAAGCCTCTAAGAGTACATAATTGTCATAACGGTCGGGACAGATTCCCTCCATACCAAACAATACCCGTCTAAATAATACTAACCAAACAAGCGACTCCGAAGCAAATGGAGCGCACCAACATCTTTCGCTGAGCTGATAGCCTACTTGGAGGCTCTCGACCTGTCTATCGGGACCTGCGGGCATGAAACGCAGCATCCCCAGTCAAAAGGGACGTCAGTACGAATAATGTACCGAGTATGTAAGGCACATAAATAAGTACATAAGAGACATAGAAGAAATATAGAGCACATGACTCAACCTGTAAGCCTGGATAGCTTTGTAAATCATAAATTACTTTTAGCATCATGCATATGCGTATGAATTTCATGTCGTGAATAGGTATATGTTTCAATACACCATCATCCTATGAGGGAATCCCATCATATCATAACAGCCACTATGAGCAAAATCATCATCGTATACCAGCTGATCAGGTGGTGGTGCGTATATAACGCCATAACCTTTCCCATATCCTATATACATATATATACATACATATATACGTATATATAACGTCGTTTGAATATACATACATAAATACGCATATATAATGCCGTTTGAACCATATTTCAGCCTCTGTGGGCAACATCATCATCATATACCAGCTGATCAGGTGGTGGTGCATATATAACGTCGTAACCTTTTCCCATATCCCATATACATATATTTACATATATACTCGTATATAACGCCATATGTTCAAGGGTCAATGTGCATATGTAAATGCATGAGATGCATATGAAATACGTCAATAAAATCTCTCGGTACGTCATAAGGCCATTATGCCTCTGATTAATATCATGAAATAAAATTTACCAACATACGTATTTTCGAGACCCATGAACAGAAGATAATAATAATTCTCATGGGGAATCAAGAATATAGATACCCCTACTATTTCGATGAATAGAGTAATTTATAGAAATTGTGTATTGTCTCGTTTCTTCAGTAAAATTTGGACCATGCCAAAAGAAAGAAGGGATAGCCTTAGCATACCTGTTCCTGGAATTATTTGAACGAATCTGCCTGGAACGAAATTATTTGGAACAAATATTCTACTTCAAAGTTCTTGGTTTTAAAATCAAGAACAGATTTTGTTGGCTTTGAATAAAGACTCTTAGCTTCTAACCTTATTAATTTAGAAAGACTTCCATGTTGCCCCTTTTCTGAAAATGACTAAACGTCACTTTTGTATTCTTTGTTCCAAGACTTGGAAAAGTATCAAATTTGTGGATAATAATAATTTCCTAGGTTGACACCTAGGTTAATTAGTTGCTCATTCATTTGATGTGTTGTCACATGTATTTTGCGGTATAATTAATTAAGTTTTATCCCCTTATTAGTTAATTGGGTAATGTCCTGTTACCCGGTAATTATCTAATTACGCAAAAAATTGAGAATTATTCCCACTTCCTTGAAATATTACTCACTTTTCACATACCTTATACACCTTACTATTATGTTCATGTAGTACCTTGTATGGTACTAGTCCATAAAGACCGAGTATTTTAGCTCGATCCGTATTTTATCCCAACATGCCAAACTTGGACATAAATTCGTTTTCTTTGACTTGCTTCCCCTTTCACCTTTACTAATCACTTGTGAAATAGCACAATCCTTATAATCTCCAAATAATCTTTTACTTGGACTTATGTCAATTACCTTACGAAAAATTTAATGTACAATACATCAAAGTGCAACATCGTTGTAACTTAATACTGCAAAGCGTGACATCACCATAATGTAATACTGCTGGGTGCAACACTGTCATAACTAATGCGAAGCGTAACATGATCGTAATGTAATACTGCAAGGTGTAACATTATTCCCTCCTTCGGAACATTCGTCCTCGAATGTTGACTGATGCACTTATCATTTTCATAACTTATATCTTCTGAATACTTTAGAACTTCCCTTGCCATCTAGGTGACTATTCCGTGAATGCTCCCAAAGTCCAGGGCATCCCCCCCTTAGGCCTTCCTCTCACACAACAACTTGTAGTCGGAATCCTTCCAATCTCGTAACTATTACTACCTTTCATTATGCAGTCTGTGCAATTTTGACCTTGTAAGTGTGCCCAATATCTGGACTTCATATGTAGAGCTTGATAAGATGTCCCTTTTGGAATTTATGAGTATACTGAAGTTCTTTGCTCGGTACTAGGTTGAATTCACGAATATTGCTATATCTCATCGCATAGGTCCGTTTAGCCATCCGTATGAATTTACTGTCATAACTCTTACTTCGATTTCTCATTACTGAGGTCTGTTACCAAATCGCAGGTTACTTTCATTGCTTACCCCATACGTATAAATTTAAGCCATTTAATGCTTCCTCATTACTGCTTATCTTTAGAATGACGGCCTAATCTCATCTCATACTTTTTGACTTTTGTCTATCTATTGTTGGTTCACATTAATATTGATCTACAATATATCACTGATAACTTGAAACTTCTTATGTAATACTTTGCCTCTAGGGCTTACGTTACCTCAAGAAATATCTGAAGTGATTCCCATAATCGTATTTCATAATGTCTCAATATGATTCACCTTATGGGGGTATCTTAAATTCTTTCTGCCAACGAAATCGTTTCTTTTTCCCTTCTTTTTTTTTTCTTCAATTCATTATTCAATCGAAGGCCCAAACATCATCCTTTATCTGTCACAATTATACCCTCATTTTATTCCCAGGTTAGCATTTCATTCCTTCTATATGCTATTAATCTTCGACTCTTTTGTGTTCATTAGGGCTATAGTGATCTTTTTATAACATAGAGAAAATGTCTGCTCTTCTGGTATTCATGGTCTTAATCCGAAAGACTTATCCATTCTCGTCACTTTTTCACATTCCTTTCCTCATCCTTACTTATGTTTTCTTAAAACTTTGTCAATCTACCATTAGCTTGAAACCTATACATATCCATTTATAAAATTTCCGTCAACTTGCTTGCACCGTAGATTTTCTTATGTTATTCTGGAACATCAAGCAAGACATCACATCATCTCCAACTTTTCTCTATTCTCTTAACTAGATCTCTCAGTACTTAGAAATCATATGGTGGAAGACATGCCACTATCATTCTTGGTTATTGGATCCCTGTGCTTATAGCCTTTTATCCAAAGTATGGACTATTCACAATCTTCTTCCTTTGAGTATCTCGTACGTTGTTCACCTTTACCTTACTTACCTTAAAATCTTGCATTGTATCTTCTATATCTTTCGTGACCTCCTTTCCACCTAGGTGTAATTCACGTCCATAACTTGAATATGTTATTAATATATTCACACATATGGTATATACACAATCCGGTGGGAGCTTCATACTGACTTTCTATAAGGCCGGTACTCTTCTAACTGGCTTTATCGTGGAGCCGTTATAGATCATAGTTGTTGTGCTATCTCTCTTGCGCCTCTAATATTAAGAGTGATTCTGCTATGTTTATTATTTCTATTTTTCTAGGTCCAATAATCAAACTCCTAGTTTACTTGGGTGATGTAGCTCTTTAGTTTCCTTCTTCTTCTGATCTGCCTTTACCTCGGCTTAAGCTATCTTCCAATCTGTGGTTCCTAGGCTCAATTTTTTTCTCTTAATGTATACCCAAATCTCCTATGGTTGTATATGCTGCATGTGTAAATCCGAACCCTTAAGTCCGTTCATAAAGTAACTAACTCTGGATCATTGATCGAATAATTTCTTTTGTTCTATCTTAGCATTCATTCAACGCAAGCTATTACTTTTTCTAGTTTTTCTGCCCCCTTGTTGCGTCCATACTTAGCTTATCTTTGTGCCCATATATATTGAAATTCCATACAACTCATATGATCCTGAATATCACTTCTGATTTTTCTCCATATTCATTAGCCGATGTAGGTGTCACTTTCTTAGGGAGCGCATACAATGTTGTTTTGAGACTGTTGTCACACGGCCATTTCCTCTTTAGGTCGTTGTACTGAGGTTGAAGCCTTTTTCCTTATTTCCTCAGCTAGCCTTCCATCATAGTATTTAGGGAGGAAGACCCTCTGAATCTTGTAAAGATGCGAGCTTATTACATCGTATACTCGACAGATTTTTTGATGTCCTTCCTTGCCTATACTTATCCGTAGTCACTTATCTCCACGCCCTTGTGCTCGTGTGGTTGTTTCTGAACTGATATTTTGACTGCCTTCTTAGTGGCACTTTTCTTTTATCCCCATAACACTCATACGGTATCTTTAACTACCTCGACTCTTGTTTGAATGTATCTCAAGTATTATAATGATATTCTTCGAGGCTGAATTCTCCATGTTGGGTTATACTATGTTTATCTTACATGATCTGATGACTCATATGTAACCTCCTCTTTAGCCATAACTGGGATCTTCCAGGCCAATTACTAACTACTCGTTGGCCCATTCTCATATCAATATTCCTCATAATATTTCTTGGGTTATTTCCTTTGCCTTAACTTACGTCTCGCACTGGCTCCTTATTTATTAATAACAGCTCGGGCATGAACCTTTACTCCCTTTCCTTGACGTCGTGCTTGCACAATATTCTTGAATCGTAGCGTATCTATAAGATTTGGATAAGTGCTATCTCATTCATCTTTCATTTATAACGTTCTTCCTTTACCATTCCATAGTCACTAGAACCACTTAATTCTGGCTTAATTCCACATTACTCCATATTCCCCCTTTAGGGATGTACTAAAAGCTGAAGCCACGAGGATCTACCTATATATATTTTCTCAACATCAATGATCAATGTACCAAGGATGATAAATTCCCTTACACGCGAGGGTGACACTTAGCGTAACTGGCACATATAGTCTCTTAAGCTTAACTTTTCTCACATTGCTTGCTCTAGGGAAGCGTCTCCCCGAATAACTATTCTCTATATTCATCGTGAATCTTCTTCTGTGGTCCCTTCTATTATCTCCGGAGCGATATCTGAAATTCCCATGATGCCGAGTACTTCCCAATTATTCAGTCCCTAACTCATATTTAATTTATCTTATTTGCCAGTCCATACTGATTTCTGTTACTCTAGGGATTAACTCTCCCCTCTGGTAGTCGCGTTGGAGTTACGAACTTATTTTTTGAAGTGAGGATATGACTTTATGGCCTATACTCTCTTGTTCTCTTAAGACCCATCACCTACCCTCTCTTTCTTCATTCGACTATAGATTATGTAACACTTTACTGTTGCCATCCATGTATCACATATCACTCATAATGATTCATTATCCCTCTTCATACTTCCCTGCTAATATTTCTATTTATCACTTTATCCTGAAAACTTTAACAAGACATTCTTTCACTTTTTACCTTCCCTGCTCTATTTACTGGCTCTTCGGGCTGCCTAACATTCTCTCTACTAGGGACGGGAGCCATACTAAGGTAATATAAATCCCTTCAAGGTTTCCAGTTCCTATCTTTGTAGTACTCATATCTAGCTTTACTATTTTAGTGTGCACCATCTGGGTGTCTCACAAGGAGATCTATTAGCACATTCGCAATATCCTTTGGAAATTTCAACTAACTTTACCAATCCATCCAATATTTTGGGTTACTCAAATCCCATCCGGATCCAATATCCCGTCCTCTTCTTAATCTACTCCTGTTAACCCCCACAGGGAATAACTGAAATAGGTGTGACCAATTGTACATACCCCTGTTACTATTGAATATAACTCAAAAAGCTTACGTTCCTCTACCTAAATTATAAACGCTATTAACCTTCATTAACTGTGTGCCTCGTATCCTTCTTCATCTTGCTTATTGAAACTTGTATTTATCTTCTTAATCTCTCATTGTATTTCACCGTAAAGATGGATAGGCATTCTTGCCTTAAGGCTTCTTATCAGGAAGCTTACACCTTTCATTACACTCATGATCTGCTAAAGACCTCACATTTACTTATCGTAGGCATTATACAAAAATCATATTCCTTTGACTCATCTTTTCCACAACAATCTCTCTTACCAACCTTCTTTCCGAATATAGGTATCGTCTTCTTATGAATAAAAATAGAATTTCGGAATTTGAATTGTTATAAGCGAGCTCTACCACACGATCTAGAGTAAGAAGAAAGAGTGACAGTCCTAAATGCCCTGTAGCCTCCTGCTTATAAGTGTGGTGCACGACACACCCATAAACAAGACTCTACTAGACACGACTTCTAGACTCCCTAGGATAGAACTGCTCTGATACCACTTTTGTCACGACCCAACTGATGGGCCGCGACGGACACCTGATACCTTACACGATCGAATACCAACGTAACCTATCTTTCTGATTACATTATCATATACTCATGACATACGAGCCTAATAGGCCAACATAATCATTTACAAACTCAAAACATAGGCCGACAAGGCCGTACAATCTTTCACGTATACGACATATGTCTACAAGCCTCTAAGAGTACATAAATGTCATAAAGGTCGGGATAGATTCCCTTCATACCAAACAATACCCGTCTAAACCATACTAACCAAACAAGCGACTCCGAAGCAAATGTAGCGCACCAACATCTTTTGCTGAGCTGATAGCGTACTTGGAGGGCTCTCGACCTATCTATCGGGACATGCGGGCATAAAATGCAGCGTCCCCAAGCAAAAGGGACGTTACTACGAATAATATACCGAGTATATAAGGCACATAAATAAGTACATAAGAGACATGGAAGAAATATAGAGCACATGACTCAACCTGTAAGCCTGAATAACTTTGTAAATCATAAATTAATTTTAGCGTCATGCATATGCGTATGAATGTTATGTCATGCATAGGTATATGTTTCATAACATCATCAGCCTCTGAGGGAATCCCATCATATCATATCGGTCACTATGGGCAAAATCATCATAGTATACCAGTTGATCAGGTGGTGGTGCGTATATAACGCCATAACCTTTCCCATATCCCATATACATATATATACATACATATGTACGCGTATATAACGCCGTTTGAATATATATACATAAATACATATATATAACGCCGTTTGAACCATATTTCAGCCACTGTGGGCAACATCATCCTTATATACCAGCTGATCAGGTGGTGGTGCGTATATAACGCCGTAACCTTTTCCCATATCCCATATACATATATTTATATATATACGCGTATATAAAGCTATCTGGTCATGGATCAATGTGCATATGTAAATGCATGAGATATATATGAAATACGTCAATAAAATCTCTCGGTACGTCATAAGGACATTATGCCTCTGATTAATATCATGAAATAAACTTTACCAACATACGTATTTTCGAGACCCATGAACAGAAGATAATAATAATTCTCATGCGGAATCAAGAATGTAGATACCCCTACTATTTCGATGAATAGAGTAATTTATAGAAATTGTGTATTTGCTCGTTTCTTCAGTATATTTTAGACCATGCCAAAACAAATAAGGAATAGCCTTAACATACCTCTTCCTGAAATTATTTAAACGAGTCTGCCTCGAATGAAATTATTTGGAACAAATATTCTACTTCAAAGTTCTTGGTTTTAAAACCAAGAACAGATTTTTTTGGCTTTGAATGAAGACTCTTAGCTTCTAACCTTATTAATTTAGAAAGACTTCCATGTTGCCCCCTTTCTGAACGTCACTTTTATATTCTTTGTTCGAAGAGTTGGACAAGTATCACATTTGTGGATAATAATTATTTCCTAGGTTGACACATAGGTTAATTAGTTGCTTAGTCATTTCATGTGTTGTCACATGTATTTTGGGGTATAATGAATTAAGTTTTATCCCCTTATTAGTTCATCGGGTAATGTTCTGTTACCCGGTAATTATCTAATTACCCACAAAATTGAGAATTATTCCCACTTACTTGAAATATTACTCACTTTTCACATACCTTATACACCTTACTATTATGGTCATGTAGTACCTTGTATGGTACTAGTCCACAAAGACCAAGTATTTTAGCTCGAGCCGTATTTTACCCCAACATGCCAAACTTGGACAAAAATTCATTTTCTTTGACTTGCTTCCCTTTTCACCTTTACTAATCACTTGTGAAATAGCATAATTCTTATAATCTCCAAATAATCTTTTACTTGGACTTAATAACAAATTTAATGTAGAATACTTCAAGGTGCAACATCATTGTAACTTAATAATGCAAAGTGTGACATCACCGTAATGTAATACTGCTGGTTACAACACTGTCGTAACTTAATACTGCGAAGCGTAACATCATCGTAATGTAATAATGCAAGGTGTAACAAGAACTATACAATAAAATAAGATTGTTTGTGTGTTTTTCTCAATCATTTCTTTTCTAAGCCTTTGTTTAAGCTTCTTAGAAAATTTTGCATCCTTACCGTTTGGATATATGTTGCTGCTACATGAGTTTAGCTTTATGGATATATGTTGCTGATATATGTTAGACAATGGATTAAAGTAGCTTTAGCTCTTTATACATGAGCTTGGATAACGTTGCTGGTCTTCTCTAATTCGCATTCTCAAATAACACACCAATTCTAATATACACATACCACCTAGCATATATATAAATAGTCATTATATGGGCTTTGCATGGCTTCCACACAAGGCTAAAGACTTATCCAAATCATTATCAATTATCAATTTAAATTAACTTGGTAATTTTCCACTAATCTAATAATTAAACAATTATCCACATAATTAAGAATTATCTCAAATTACTTAATGTACTACTCACTTTTCACATACATTATAAATCTTACCATCATGATCATGTGGTAACCTCGTATGGTACTAGTCCATAAATACCAAGTATTATAGCTCGGATCATATTTATCACAAAATATCAAACTTCGACGAAACTCATTTCCTTCAATTCTCTTACCCTCTGACCTTCATGAATTTACTTATCACTTGTTTGATATAGCGTAATAATTATAATAACAAAATAATCAGATTTCCGAACTTATGCTGATTAACTTACGGCGAAACTTTAACGTACGAAAATGCATGATGTAACATCTCATTTTCGAGCTTTTACCAATTTACTTATGGCGTACTTCCACGTACGAAAACGCGGGGTGTTCCATTATTCCCCCTTTGGAACATTTGTCCTCGAATGTTGACTAATGTATTTATCATTTTCACAACTTATATTTTCTGAATACTTTGGTATTCTCCTTGCCATCTAGGAAATTGTTCGGTAATTTAATCCCAAAGGCCAGGGAATTCTCCCCTTTTGGCCTCTTTCTCATACCATGACTCGTTGTTGTAATCCTTCCAATCTTGTAATTATTGCTATCTTTTATCATGCAACCTGTACCAATCTGAATTCTTTCTCTGTCTTTTAGCTAATCTCTAGGCCTTACTTTGTAAACATATACAGAGCTCAATAAGATGTCCCTCTAGGCATCTATAGGTATACTGAATTTCTTCATTTAATACTTTGTTGAACTCACGAATATTGCTACACCTTATTTCGGTTATCCATCTGTATGACTAGACTGCACCTAGATAGTCCATACTATACCATAACTCTTACCTCAATATACCCTTACTGAGGTCTGCTACCAAACTCTAGGTTACTTTCGTTGCTTATCCCATATATATAAATTCAAGTCCTTTAATTCTCCCTCATTATTGTTTATCTTAATAATGATGACTTAATGTCAGCTTATACTTTGTAACTTTTGTCCATCCATTATGATTTACCTCAATATTGATCTACAACATATCATTGATACTTTGAAACTTCTTATGTAAAACGTTGTCACTAGAGCTTACGTTGCATCGAGGAATATTTGAAGTGATTTCCGTAATCATATTTCATAGCATCTCGATGTGATTCACTTTATGGGGGTATTCTATTCTCATACCGCCTGCAAAATCTCTTCTCCTCTTCCTTTGTTTTCATCAAATAGTTATTCAATCAAAGGCCCAAACGTCATCTTTTATCTGTCACAATTACACCCTCATTTCATTACCAGGTCAGCATTCTATTTCTTCTAAGTGCTACTAGTCTTAGACTCCTTTAAGTTCATCCATGCTATACTAAGCCTTCTATAACTTAGAGAACCCATCGGCTCTCTGGTTTTCATGCGCTTGATCCCGAGAACTTATCCATTCTCGTCACCTTCTTACTTGCCCTTTCTCATCCTTACTCATGTCATAAAACCTCGTCGCTTTACTATACTTTAGCTTGCGACCTCTACGTATCTATTTATACTATTCGCAACCTTCCTTCAACTTGCTTGCACCCTTGATTTCCTCAGCCAATCCTTCGTTGTAGTACTTAGGGAGAACCCTTGACTCTTGTAAAGATGTGAGCTTATTACGGACCATTTTGATGTCTTTCCTTGCCTATAGCCATCCATAGTTTCTTACCTCCATGCCCTTGTGCTTGTAAGGTTTCTTCTGAACTGATATTTTGACTGTCTTCCCAGTGGAACTTTTTTTTATCTCCATAACACTCATACGGTACCTTTAACTACCTAGACTTCTATTTGAACATATCTCAAGTATTATAATGATATTACTACGAGGTTGAATTCCACGTGTTGGGGTTTTCTACATTTATCTTGCATGATCCGCTGATTTGTCTGTAATTTCTTGTCTAGTCATGACTAGGCTCTTCCTGAATCAACTACTAACTACTCGTCGGGCCATTCTCATATCCATATTTCACGTAATCTTTCTTGGGTTATTTCATTTTCTTAACTTATCCCATGTACTGGCGCCTTATCTATCAATAACATCTCGAGCAGGAACCTTTACTTCCCTTTTTTTTGACGCCGTGCTTACATAACGTTCTGGAATCATAGCATATCTATAACATTTGGGTAAGTGAAATCTCATCCCTTTATTAGTTTTATCGCATTCGTCCTTTACCATTCCATAGTTACTAGAACCACTTAATTTTGGCTTAATGCCACATCATTCCATATTCCCTCCTTTATGGGAGTATTAAGAGGTGGAGCTATGATGGCCTATGTATAGATGTTTTTCCTTTTCATCTTTGGCGTCCTTTCACATCATCGATGACCCTTACTCTCCTTGCAGTAATCCTTCTGTACAAGGATGACAATTTCCTTCCCCGCGAAGGCCACACTTAGTGTAACTGGCACATACAGTCCATTAAGCTTAACTTTGCTCATATTGCTTTCTTTAGGGAGGAGTCTTCCTGAATGACCCTTAAAGGTTATTCTTCTGTCGTCATTTCGATTATCGCTGGAACGCAATCTTAAATTTTCATGATGTCGACCATTATTAAATCACTCAGTCCCTAAATCATGTTTATTTTATCTTGTTCACCTGCCCATACTGATTTCTATTATTCGGAGGTCTAACTTTTCCTTCTGGTAATCACGTTGGAGTCACAAACTTATTTCTCAAAATGAGGATATGACTTTGTGGCCTATACTCTTTTATTGTCTCTAAGCTTGTCACCTCTCGTAATTTCCTTCCCTTGACTATAGACTCTGTAATACTGTCATTTTTTTTATCTACCGTTGTCATCCATGTATCACGTCTTACTCATAATTCTTCATTATCCCTCTTCGTACTTTCATGCTAATATTTCTATTTATCACTTTATTCTGAAAATTCGAAAAAAACACTCTTTTGCTTTTAACTTCCCTTGGTCCATCTATTGGCTCTTCGAATTTCCAAACATTCTTTCTCTACTAGGGACGGGAGCCACACTATGGTAATATTTACCCCTTCCAGGATTCCAGTGCACGTCTTCGTAGTACTCATATCTAGTTGTACTATTTTAGAGTGCACCATCTAGGTATTTCACAAGGAGGTCCATTAGCACCTTTGTAATATCGTTTGTAGATGTCAACTAACACAAACCATCCATTCATCATTTTGGGTTACTCTAACCCCATCCGGATCCTGCTATCATGTCCTTCTCTTAAACCATATTCGTTAGCCCCCATAGGGAACGACTAAAATATGTGTGGTTGATCGTATGTACATCTATTACTGTTGAAGGTAATTCAAGATGCTTATATCTCCTTTCCATAATGGTAAATAATTATAATCTTTATTTACTGGGTACCTCGTACCCTTCTTCACATTGCTTCTTTTACTTGCTGCTATTTGTGTCTAACTTCCAATTCCATTATTCCTTTTTACCATATTGTTTTCCTAAAAGCTCCTTATCAAGAACCGTACACCTTATAGTACACGCATGATCTGCTGAATACCTCACATTTACTCATCATAAGCAAGATGCAAAATCGAGTTCTTCTAACTCAACATTTCCACACCTATATCTCTTATCGATCGTCTTTCTGAATGTAGGCATTGTCTTATTATGAATAAAATAGAAGTTCGGAATTTGAATTTTTATAAGTGAGCTCTACCACCCGATCTAGAGTAGGAAGAAAGAGTGACAGTCCTAAATGCCCTGTAGCCTCCTGCTTATAAGTGTGGTGCATGACACACGCATAAACAAGACTCTACTAGACACGGCTTGTTGACTCCCTAGGACAGAACTTCTCTGATACCACTTTTGTCATGACCCAAATCGATGGGCCGAGACGGGCACCCGCTACCTTACTCAACCGAGTTGTCACGACCCAAATCTCTCTACGTTGGGTATTGTGATGGCACCTAGTCTTAGGAACTAGGTAAGCCTAACGTTTACTAAATAACAACAATAATAAAGGAAAATCCAATAGTCTTGATATAGAATCTTGACAAAATTTACAATTTCCCAAAACCGGTAATACAAGTCAAAAGCTCTACTGAATTTTTCTACAATTCCTAAATACAACTGTTTAGAAATAGTAAGGATAACTGAATAGAAACAGGAAGGTGACTCCGAAGCCCGCGAACGCAGCAGCACGGTACCTTGAGTCTCCTCGGTAATGATCCACACAGCTACTAACAACAATTACCTAGGTCGGTACACAAAAATGTGCAGAGCTGTAGTATGAGCACACCACACCGGTGCCCAGTAAGTATCAAGACTAACCTCGGTGAAGTAGTGACGAGGACTAGTCAAAACACCACTGGTCTAATAAATTAAACAGGCATCAATATAGAAATTACCGAACATAGTATCTATCTAAAGATTTTACGATATAATTAACAACATGACAATATAATGCGGAAGGAATTACCGAAAATTAATAAACGGAACAACATAATAGTACATAGAAGAGTGGAAAAAAATACGAGCCAAAACCAGAAATCACCACACAATAAAAACACTGGTAACTCAGCACTGCGTCACTTTGTTCACATCAGGCCTTAGCCAATAAATCCAATAAATTGGTGGAAACTTTTAAACTGCAGTTTATATTGAAGCTTTAAAGATATAATCATTTCAGGATAGAACAATTTTCCTTGAAACGTTCTTTCTCCGAATATACATACACAAACACACACACACACACACACACACACATATATATATATATATATATATATATATTAAAAAAATTCCCTAAAACATAGTTCTTTCAAAATTCATGATTTTCAAATATACTCCCCCAATAAATGTATTTCAATATAATTTTCTGCAAGACAAATTCTTTTCAAATATACCTTTGAAAAAAAAATCTTTCAATCATAATCTCCTCAAGATAAATCTACCGGAACTCTGTCCATAATTCAGAATTTGTCATGCAGTATAGGGAGAAAGCTCCCAGAATCTCATCCATAGTCCAAATTTAAATATGCAATGCAGTACAGGGGGAAAGCTCCCGGAATCTCGTTCGTAGTCCCAATTTAAATATGCAATGCAGTACAGGGGAAAAGCTCCCGGAATCTCGTCTGTTGTCCCAATTTAAATATGCAATGCAGTCCAGGGAGAAAGCTCCCGGAATCTCGTCCATAATTCCAATTTAAATATGCAATGCAGTACAAGGGTGAAAGCTCCCGGAATCTCATCTGTAGTCCCAATTTGAATATGCAATGCAGTACAATTGAGGAAAACAACCAGAATGCGACAGAAACAACACACATTGGCACAACAGGCGCAAAAGCAACAAAAGACAGAATGTAAGGTGTGACGAGCAAATCAATAAAAGGACTTGAATCACAAGAATGGTAAAAACTCACTCATACGAAGTAGTCACTGAAGGGAATACCAAGCACAAGTGAAATGATATAACGAGGGGATGACAAAACAAATATAACAGCGATTCACAATATTCAAGTCATCAATAATAAAAAACAATCATCCCGGCAAGGGAAACAACTACAACCAATCTCGCCTAAATAGTCAACTTTACAGAATAAAACTTAGCTTGAACAATGCTCAGTAATAGGCAACACCAAGGAAATACCATCAACATGGATTATTATCAACTAAACCTAAGTATCAATTAAGGGAAAATCATATAAAACACAATGTATGACTCACAAGCATGCTTGACACCAACGTATAGGCAATTCCAATCACTTCTAAACTATTACAAGGCGAGGTTATGCTAATTCTAGTTAAATAGGCAGTTTATGAAGGAAGATATAGCACGACGGTAGAAAAGGTAAAGTGTTCAGTTAATTCAATTAAGATCAAATAAGCAACAAAGCAAAACTAACAAAGTAATTTCTAATTTAAGCAGAAAGAGATGAACTAGCAATCGGAACTCATACATAACAAGTACAACTTCATACACAGGGAATATAAGGACCTAAGAATCCTAAAAGGTCAATGTATTTGCAAATAAGTCCGAGTACGCACTCGTCACCTCGCGTACACGGGCTACAATAAACATAGAAGACTCAATCCTATGGGGTAGTTCCCCCACACAAGGTTAGGCAAGATACTTACCTCGAAGACGACAACTCGGTACTCTAAAATGGACTTCTCGGGCGGAAAGACCTCCGGACGGCTCAAAATCAACTAAATCCACTTCAAAATATACATAAAACGTATAAGGAACTATTCCGAATAATAACGTTTCAATCTTTACAAAAATATAAAACTCAACCCAAAAGTCGTCCTCCGGGCCCGCACCCCGAAACCTGTCATGTTTTACAAAATCCGAATACCCATTCCGATATGAGTTCCACCATACAAAAATTACCAAATTCCTATACTATTTCATCCCTCAAATTATGAATTTTCATTTTGAGAATTTTCTTTAAAAACCCACATTTTCTTCAACCCAAAACACAACTTAAATGATAAAACAAAGATAAAAATCATGGAACATATATAATTCTAGGTGAAGAACACTTACCCACTCGATTAGCTTGAAATCCCCAATAATCGCTCCCAAATCCGAAGTCCAAAGCTCAAAAACATGAAGAAAAAGGCTAACCCTCATTTATAAGAATCTTCCCAGGACATCCGCACCTACGACCACTAAACCACACCAGCACCAATCGCAGGTGAGAAATACAAACCGCACCTGCGCTCCTTCCCGCACCTGCACCCAAGAATCGCCTCTGCGGGGACTGCACCTGCGCCCCAAAGTTCCGCACCTGCGGTGGCTGCCCAGTCCGCTTATTCTCGCACCTGCATGATATTCTCCGCACCTGTGGTCCCATATCTGCAGGTGCAGCCACAGCAGAACAGCAGCACTAGCTGCATTTCCAAACTTCAAAATTTTAGATGAACGTCCTAACCATCCCGAGCCCCTTGGGACCTCAACCAATTACAGCAATAGGTCACATACCAACGCATGAACTTAGTCTAAAACACCGAATAAATCTCGGATTCAAACCTAGATTTTCTAAACTTCAAAAATATGCCAACGATGCTGAAACTAACCAAACCACATCCGAATGACCTAAAATTTTGAGCACATGTCACAAATGATGCTAAGAAGCTATTCCAACTTCCAGAATTCCATTCCGACCCCGATATAAAAATTTCACCCATCGGCCGAAATCACCAAAATTCTAACTTTCATCGAATTACCTCAGATTACTCTACGGACCTCCAAAACAAATCTCGGACGTGCGCCCAAGTCCAAAATCACCATCCAAAGCCGTTGGAATTATCTAAAACTTATTGCGACGCTGTTTACACAATATTCAAACCCCCGGTCAACTTTCATCACTTAAGCTTCAAAATTTGAACTTTTCCTTCCAATTCGACTCCGGATTATCCAGTAACTGAATCCAACCACGCATGCAGGTCGGTATACCCAATGTGAAGTTGTTCAATACCTTACGCCACCAAACAGATCTTAATTTCCCAAAATGACCGATCAGGTCGTTACATTCTCCCCCTCTTAAAACAAACGTCTGTCCTCGAATGTTCCAAGATTCACATCGAACTCATCCAATCACTGATTGTGCACTTCCAACACATACCCGCGGGTGATCCCACATCACCCCAACCTACATAAGCCTGATGACACCATCACAACTACAATGTAGCCTTCTCATCACCACTGATAAGCCTCATACCTCAACTTCTCACATTTTACTCATTTCCAAAAGACCCGATTCTAAATCCATATCCGGCATTAGCCTCAACCAGCTGCATTAACTCATGAATATACCCATAAGGCATGACTACCCAATATAACACATCACACATAGGCTCATAATAACACTTTTGATCACAATGGCTGCCCGAAATCAACTCAGCATTGGCAATTAGCCTCACATCTGAAAGAACTCTGTTTCCAAGCCCCATAATACCAATAATGAATTAATAAACATGAAGACCTCATTATTAGATACCCGAATCACCGAGCCACAACTAACACCACCAGGCACACATTCCACAAGCTAAACTAAAGAAGCACATAACGAAATGACTGAATATGAAAATAGATACATATAAAGGAACTATCAAACAAGCCCATAGGCATAACTCTTTATCAATGCTAACCTACGAACAATATAACCACGAAAGAATTAAAGTACACGAACAAATCACAAGGATCCCATCCTGGTATGATTTCCACCGCGGTACTCAGCCCGCTTCAAACACATCGAATCACGAAGGATCACGAGGGTCTCCCCCTCAACTCTACATCAAAAATAAGATATGTATCCCACCAACTGAAACTTTTCACTAGATCACTTTCTTCAACAAAATTATAACACATGTTGGCTCCCACACCAGTAGAGCATAAGAATCATAGCTCGTAACCACTACACTTAGGAATCACATCAAGCCTATCGTACTGGACAAAAGGAATTTTACTACTAGTCTCATATATCTCAATAATGAAAAGAAACAAACGATAGTCACGGGCTATCACTCACAGAATCTCCAAACATGAGCAAACACGAAGATAGAGTGCAAATCATGAAACTCACTCATGAATGAAGCGAAAAATAAGGGAACTTGTCCCGCCCAGCAAAGCTATAATGAAATATAAATGGTGCCCCTCTCTAACAAATCAAAAAATACATGTACGAAAACATCTGGCACAACGGCCTCCAGCCTACTATAAGAAACACATCAACAGGCTGGGCCTCCCCCTCTTGGTCGCCCTCTACTCACCTTAATGCCCTGCTGTAACATATCAGCCCGGAGTCTGCGACAATCTCTCACCCTGTGACTAGTATCTCCACGCTCAAAACAACCTCTATGCTGGTGTGGCTGTGGAAACTGTGCGATACGAGTACTTTGAGACCCACGAGTACCTGAAACCCCATGCGAAGCCAGTAATGCAAAATGAACTAGCTGACCCACAAAACTTCTACTGTGTCGCACCCTGCCTCCAAAATAAGAACAAGTAGATCTCTTCGGTCTACGAGGCCTCCTCACCTCCCTAGACTCTCTCTCCTGATCTCGTCTATTCCCTCGCTCCTGATCCCACATGCCCTCTAACCGGTGAGCGATCCCTACCACCTGCTGAAACGAAACATACGACTCTAACTCTCAAGCCATGCTGAACCGAATGTCATGCCTGAGCCCTTCAATGAATCTACGGACTAACCCGTTAACTGTAGCGACTAAGGCAGGTGCATGCCTGGCAATATCACTAAATATGATGGCATACTCCAATACTGACATAGTGCCCTGGCGCAACTGCTCAAACTTCGCACGCCATGCATCTTGAAGGACTGGGGTACAAACTCTCTCAAGAACATCTCTGAAAACTGAATCCACGTAAGTGAAGATGACTCGGTCGGGTTTCCCAACTCACATGCCTACCACTACTTATAAACCGCTCCCTGAAGCTGGAACATAGTAAAAACAACCCCACTTGTCTCAAGAATATCCAAAGTGCGGAGGATGCTATGGCACTCCTACAGAAAACCATGTGCACTCTCTGAAGCCAATCCGCCAGATGTAGGAGGGTTATATCTCTTGAACCTTGAAAATCTAAGCTTCTCTCCCTCAAATGTTTCTGCTCTGACCATGAGCTTAACTGGAACCACAGGATGTGTAACTATGACACTTGGACCCTAACTAACATGAACTCGCTGCGTTGGAGTGTGGACACTGGGATTCTGGGCTCCTCCCCTGGTCGGTGAAGTAACTGGTACAACTTGAAATAATCCCGCATGAGCCAATGTACCAAACATGCTCAGGAACTGTGCTAATGTCTCCTGAAGGCCGGGGTAACAACAGGCGCCTTCGGTGCCTGCCCCGCAACTGGAACTGTTGGTGGCCTAAGTACGGCACATGCTCCTCGTCGACCTCGGCCTCTACTCCTAGCGATATCTGTCTCGGGGGTAACATCATCAGGAACCACGGCTCGTGTCCTCACCATCTATGAGAGAATAGAATGATAAATTTCAAACTTAAAGGTCAATGAACTCGCATGATAGGAATGAAAGAAATGAAATTGTCCTAATAGTTCGGTAGCCTCACAAATATAAGTACAAACGTCTCTGCACCGATCTGCAAGACTCTACTAAAACCGCTTATGACTCGTAGCACCTATGAACCTAGAGCTCTGATACCAACCTGTCACGACCCAAATCTCCCTACGTTGGGTATCGTACCTAGTCTTAGGGACTGGTTAAGCCTAACATTTACTAAATAACAACAATAATAAAGAAAAATCCAACAGTCTCGATATAGAATCTTGAAAAAATTTATTATTTCTCAAAATCGGTAATACAAGTCATAAGCTCTACAAAATATTTCTACAACTCCTAAATACAACTGTTTAGAAATAGTAAGGACAATTGAATAGAAATAGGAAGATGACTCCGAAGCCCGCGAGCGCAGCAACAAGGTACCTTGAGTCTCCTTTGCAATGATCCCCGCAACTACTAAAAAACCATTACCTGGATCTGCACACAAAAATGTGCAGAGGTGTAGTATGAGCACATCACATCGGTGCCCAGTGTTACATCCTGTATTTAATATTAGGATGAGTCGTCGTAATCCATATGATTTCGAAGGGATTATGTCTATTAAGAGGTTATAGAGGGTTTAAGACATTATTATTACGAGACCCTGTAAGTTTACAATCTTAATACCGTTAGATATTATATTAGTGTGATATTTTCTTTTAAGTGGAGTATTTATAGTTAAAAAAACCTAGATACAATATTTTGCTGCTAAAATAATTTAGAGGTGGATTATCACCTTCTTGTGTGTGAATAAAGTTGGGATTGGGCACGAGGCTAGGCTATTGGGCACAGACTTTGTTCAGGATGATTTGAGTAAGAAAAATTTGATTCAGGAGCGGCTTCACACGACGCAGTCTAGGCAGAAGAGTTATGCGGACCGGAAGGTCCGAGATGTGTCTTTCATGGTTGGAGATAAGGTGTTGCTGAAGGTGTCACCCATGAAGGGTGTTATGAGATTCGGGAAGAGGGGAAAGCTGAGTCCCAGGTTCATTGGGCCATTTAAGGTACTTCAAAGGGTTGGGGATGTGGCTTATAGGCTTTCTATGCCTCTCAGTTTATCGAGTATTCATCCAGTATTCCATGTTTCGATGCTCCAGACGTATGTTGGTGTCCCTTCCCATGTTTTGGACTCCAGCTCGAGGGTGATATGTCATATGAGGTAGATCTGGTGGCTATTTTGGGTCGACAGGTCAGGAAGCTGAGGTCTAAGGATATAGCTTCAGTGAAGGTTCAGTGGAGAGGGCAGCCGGTGGAGGATGCCACCTGGGAGACCGAGCGGGAGATACGGGACAGATATTCTCACTTATTTGAGACCCCAGGTATGTTTCTAGACCCGTTTGAGGACGAACGTTTGTTTAAAAGGGGGAGGATGTAACGACCCGACCGGTCGTTCCGTGATATTTACCCCATTTCCCCTATTTCTGCATTTGGTATATGTCGCTATCTTGTTTTGATGTGTTGGAATAGTTGGTTTGGTTCCGGAGTGGTTATGGTGATAGTTTAGGAATTTAGCCTTTTAAAGTAGCCTAATAGTTGAGAAAGTCAACTGGGAGTTGACTTATTGGTAAACGACCTCGGAATGCGGATTTTATGACTCGAATAGCTTGTTTAGGTGATTTGGGACTTAGGAGTGTGTTCAGAATATTTGTGTGATGTCCGGTGTAGAATTAGGCTTGAATTGGCGAAAATTAGTTTTTGGCGATTTCTAGTCGGTAGTGGAAAATAGGCTATCAAGGTCAAAATGGAATTCCAGAAGTTGGAGCAGGTTTGTAATGTCATTTTGGATATGTTTTCAAAATTTCAGGTCAATCGGAGGTGTTTTGGTTGGTTTCAGCGTATTTGGAAAAATTTATTAGTTTCAAAGTTCTTAGGCTTGAATTTGATGTAAATTTGGTGTTTTCGTGTTGTTTTTGGTGTTTCGAAGGCTCGACTAAGTTGGAATAATGCTATGGGGTGTGTTGGCATGTTTGGTTGGGGCCCCGAGGGGCTCGGGATTGATTTCGGAAGGTTGACGAGAAGTTTGGAGTGATTTTTGGAAATCTGTAGGTTGGTGGTTTGCTGTAGGTGCGGAAAGATGGTCGCAGGCGCGGGAATTTTCCCGTTAAGTGAGTTTCGCAGGTGCGCACCAAGGACCGCAGGTGCGGCCAATTGTCCACGGGTGCGGAAATGACAGGGCACAACAGTATAAAAAGGACCCTTCCGCGAAATTTCTTAATTTTCTTCAATTTGCATGCGGGAGGAGTCCATTGAAGGTGATTTTGAGAGGGAAATTCAAGGTTCTTCAGCAAAGGTAAGCTCTTTGGTTGTTATTCCCGTTCCTATTCTATTTTGTTAGGATTAGGCTTGAAAATTTAAGGATTTGAGTAGGAAAAAGTTGTAAAAATGGGAGGAAAGAATTGGGATTTCTTTTGGGGTTTTGGAATGGCAATTGTTGTCCGATTTTAGTGTTCTTGGTATGTATAGAATCGTGGGAGGATGAGGTTTCTAGTGATGTAAAAATTATTGGATTTTGAGACGTGGGCCCGAGGCTCAGGTTTGTCCGAATTTCGAGATTTTTGATTAAATTGATAATTTTCGATTGGGTTATGTTCCTTGAGTATATATTAATGATTTTGAACAGGTTTTGGCTAGATTCGGAGCAATCGGGAGCCAATTTGAGGGGAAAAGGCATAGCGGACTAGTGTCGTGGCCCGGTAGAGGTAAGTAATGGTCTTAATCTTGTCCTGAGGGTGTGGAACCCCGGACTGCATTATTTTCTCACTGAATTTGGAATGGCGCATATATCGGATGACGAATATGTGGTGCGTATTGATTTTTGGATTGGACTAAGTCCTCTCCGCGGCAACTAATGAGTTGCATATTTACTCAAAATCTTATGTTAAATTATGTTCTAAAGATTTGTGAAATATTTGGACTATAAGTCGTGTTTGGGGCCTCGTGCCGATCTGTTTAAACGTCTTTGAGGGCGTTTTACTATTGTTTTCCTCGCTACCTATTGATGATTTTACTCAGCATCATTGTGCATACTGTTTTATTTGAAACTCAGCCTGATTTACACTACATGAGAATTAAAATGATGTTTTTCGGGTCGAGTACGACGTTCTATTACTTCGTCCGAGGGGCTTTTCGAGTGGTTCCATCGAGTGTGGCCGAGGGCCAAGAGTGATGGTGAGGTGCTGAGTGATATTAGCACTTGGGATGAAGGAGCCCCTCCGGAGTCTGTACACACCCCCAGTGAGCGCACCGACTGCGAGTGATGAGTGACTGGGAGGCATGAGTGACTGTGAGGTGCTGAGTGATTCTGAGGTGCTGAAGGGATTGTGAGGCATGCATGAGGTGCTGATTATGAAACTTGTTTTTGCCCGAGGGGCTACTTATGACTTTAAAACATTCATTTGCATACCAAATCTTTGTTTTAAAGTTGTTAAAAATGTGCATTGTTTTAAGGACTTTTATGAAGTTTATTTCTACGGCATGACGATTTCGTATATCTATGTATACTATTGGAAAGTAAGGCTGTGTATGTTGTGACTTGATGGCATTGATTTTTATGTGATTCCTTGCTACTTGGACTTGATTTATTTCCATTCCTACTGAGTTGGCGTACTCACATTACTCCCTGCACCTCTTTGTGAAGATTTAGGAGCAGATATCGAGCATTAGCTTTTATATATATTGCAGCGAAGCCAGATCGTGGGGATATAGAGGTAGCTATTCAGCGTTCACAACATCTCTGTTTTCCCTTCCTGTTGTATTTAGCTTTGATTTGGAGTTTTGTATCATAATACTTTATTTTGGCTTATTTCACTAGATGCTCATAACATGTTGGCTCCGGGTTTTTGGGATGGCAGTACTGTATATAAAGAATTTGGCCTATTATATTAAGTAAATTTCTTTATATTGTTATGAAATGCTTGAAACATAAATGAGATTTTCAAAAGAAAAAGTGAACACGCGGTAGTCGGCTAGCCTAGTTCCACGTTAGGCGCCATCACAGCCGGTTAGGATTTGGGGTCGTGACAAATACATATTTGATCAACTTTATCCGAAAGGCGTATTGATTAATATGACATTCCGAGACATATTACTAACGTATTTCTTATGCACTTTTCATGCATTTCATACATGTGCATTGACCCATGACCAAATGGCGTTATATACGCGTATGTATATAAATATATGTATATGGAATATGAGAAAACGCTACGGCATTATATACGCACCACCACCTGATCAGCTGGTATATGATGATGATGTTTCCCACAGTGGCTGAAATATGGTTCAAACGGCGTTATATATGCGTATATATGTATGTCTATTAAAATGGCGTTATATACGCGTATATATGTATGCATATATATGTATTTGGGATATAGGAAAGGTTATGGCATTATATACGTACCACCACCCGATCAGCTGGTATACATTGATGATTTGCCCACAATGGCTGGGATGATATGGTGGGATGCCCTCAGAGGCTTAATGATGTTATATACGTACGGATCTATGCATTACATGACATTTGTATGCATATGCATGAAATTATAACTATTTCATGATTTACGGAGTTATCCAGACTTACAGGTTTATTATATGTGTCCTTAATTAATGTTGACTTATTATTACGTACTCAGTACATTATTCGTACTGACGTCCTTTTGTTGGGGACGTTGCATTCATGCCTTCAGGTATAGATAATCAGTTTAAGGAGCCCTCATAGTAGACGAGATTGGCATTCAGCGAAGGATCGGTAAGACTCCACTTCATTCGAACTGCAACTAAGTCTATGAGTCATTGTGTTAGAGTTTTACTACAGACTTATGGGTAGGCCGGTACCCTGTCCCATTTGATGTCAGTAAATCTTAGAGGCTTTGTAGACAAATGTTCAATTTGTGCAGTATGTCAGAAGCCTTAACGGCCCATATGTATTCATGTTTTATGAATGATAGTTTATTGATACAGTGTTTCCCTCTTACAAGTTGTACATTACGAGTTCCGGCCATGTTGGCCCATGATAGTCACAAAGAAAATAAATGAGTTACAGAGTGGTTCGCTAGGGCCAATACGGCACTGGGTGTCAGCCACGCCTCCCCAGGTTCGGGGCGTGACAAAGTGGTATCAGAGCGAGTCGTGTCCTAGGGAGTCTACAAAGCCGTGCCTAGTAGAGTCTCACTTATGGGTGTGTTGTGTGCCACATTTATAATTGAGAGGCTATAGGGCATCTAGGAAATATTACCCTTCTTTTATTTTCAGATTGTGCCATAGAGGTGAATCGTAAGAAGTCAGTATGAAATCGTCACAAGATTTTGTATGCACCAGAGGTGTATGTATCACAGTAGATCTTTAAGGCGTAATGTGGGAGGGAGTAAAAAATAAGATTAATTTTCAGAACTTGGAAGTTTATAATTGAAGGGGGCCTTACAAACCTTTTTTGGCATGTTTAAACAAATACTAGTACCCAGGTAATATAATAAGATTAAACGAGGAAACATAAAGCATAGTGTGGAATCATTTATTAGATTGTTATTGTGCTACTAATTAGCAATTTCGTTTATCTTTGCAAACTATCAGTATGACTTCTGTATGGTTAGAAAGATAATGTCCGTATAAATTTGAGGCACCAACCTATAAAATCACATATAATGCGAGATTGAAAAGTAAGTAAGGTAATGGTGAAGAAGATACGACATACTCAAGTACAACAGGTTGTGAATAGTCCAGAGCTCAGATAGAGGAGACCCTAGTAAAATTTTTGTAAATCGTAAGAGTTGAGGATACCCTAGTAAAATTTTTATAAATATCTAAGAGTTAACATTCGAGGACGAATGATCTAAAGGGGAAGAATGTTACATCATGTATTTAATATTAGGATGAGTCGTAGTAATCCATATGAGTTTGAAGGGATTATGTCTATTAAGAGGTTATAGAGGCTTTAAGACATTATTATTATGAGACCCTGTAAGTTTACAATTTTGATACCGTTAGATATTATATTAGTGTGATATGTTCTTTTAAGTGGAGTATTTATAGTTAAAAAACCTAGATACAATATTTTGTTGCTAAAACAATTTAGAGGTGGATTATCACCTTGTTGTGTGTGGATAAAGTTGGGATTTTGCCCAATTATCCTTTGTTTTAAACAACCAGATTTATATACATATAAAAATTAAGGACTATTATGATTTATGATTATAACAGCTCTTTTTTTCATTTTCTTGGTTGTTGTAATAATAATTATGCAATTTATTTTTGGATAGTTACCATTATTACTATTTTCGAATATGGTAAATTATACACATAATATGAGAAAGTTTATAAATGATATTTTCTTCTAAGAATTAAGTGTATGAAAATTGGTACTCTTTATATGAGATTAGGAAAATTAAAATTTGAGAAAATATATGTAACTTTACATGAATGTTTCAATGAAATAATACTGTATTTATTTATTTTATATGGTACCACATGACCACGATAGTAGGGTATATATATAAAGTAGGTTAAAAGTGGGTAATGGGTCGGGTTGCGAGATATTGCCGACTGAACTAATTAATTAGTGGAAAAAGATTTAAAATCTCCCTCCACGTGGCACCCATATGATATTCATTTGATGATTCTTAAATTATAAGTTGCAAGATGGCACTTTGATAAATGGAGTGAGAATTTGCCAGGAATCTGCAATTCATTGTGCTAGGAACTTATTAGCAGCAAAGTTAGTTTGGTCTGAAGGAGTGAAAGCACAATATTGATGTCTCCTTCTAGCTCTCCTAAACTATTTTCTTTAGTTTCCACCTTATAACACTTGTAGCGACTCAAACTGCTTTTCTCCTTTCTAACTTGTATGTCATCCTCTAGTAATAACTTGCGTGTCGTCCTCTTAAAAGTTAAAAGGAGAGATTCAGAAGTATATGATAAAGTTTAGCTCTGTCATTATCAAGGGATATGTATTACTGCTATAGGGAAAATTGGACAGGGGATTGAACTTGGCAGTAGGGAAATTTCTGTTGTTTAGCCAACATGAAAATTGCAATTAACGGAGTAGGTCAGGTATCTTAAGATTATCCCTTCTTTCTTTTGGCATGGTCCAAATTATGCAAAAGAAACAAGTAAACATACAGTTTCCATATATTACTCTACTCATAGAAATATTAGGGGTGTCTATATTCTTGATTCCCCATGTGAATTATTGTTATATCTTCTGTTTATGAGTCTCAGAAAAATACATATTTGATCAAGTTTAATCCGAAAGGCGTATTTTTTTTTATGACATTCCGAGAAATATTATTAACTTATTTCTTATGCACTTTTTATGCATTTCATACATGGGCATTGACCCATGACCACATGGCATTATATACGCGTATATATGTAAATATATGTATATGGGATATGGGAAAAGGTTACGACGCTATATACGCACCACCACCTGATCAGCTGGTATATGATGATGATGTTGCCCACATGTGTTGACTCAAAGAGTCATCACCTATTTTATTACCTATTCCGTACTTCCGAGATCTTGAAAACCTCATTTGTAGTTGCCTCGATTTGTGTGCGCACTCCGGGAGCGTAGCCGGACAGTTTAAATATGAAATTCTATGAAAAATGCTAAGATTTGATATTAAAATGAATAAATTTGACTCCGGTCAAAATTTTGGATAAACGGATTCGGGCCCGTGATTTGACGGTCCCGGAGGGTTCGCAGAAAAATATGGGACTTGGGCGTATGCCCAGAATCGAATTCCGAGGTCCCAAGCCCAAAAAATAAATTTTTGAGTAAAATTGTTTTTTGAAAATATTTATGAAAATTGAAAATGAAATTTGATTAGAAAGTGATGGTATCGGGCCCGTATTTTGGTTCCACGAACGGTACGGGTCTTATATATTGTTTAAGCGCTTTTTGTAAAGTTTCGTTGAAAACGGATTTCGTTTGACGTGTTTCGAACTTCAAATGGGAAATTTTATGTTTTACGAAATTTGATAAACTTCAGGGATTTTGAGGTTTAATTCTATGTATATGATGTTATATTAGCGATCTGATCGCACGGTTAAGTTCGTAGGATGTTGTTGAGTTAGTGCATGTGATTTGTTAGGATCCCCGAGATCTCGGGATTGTTTCGGAGGTGTCTCGGAGTGATTTTGAACTTAGTAAAATTGCTGGTTTTTGCTTCAGCTGTTGCAGGTCCCTTTTGTTCTTCGCGATCGCGAAGCCTCTTCCGCGTTCATGAAAATTTAAGTTTTCCTTCATCGCGCTCGCATCCCATCCCTCGTGATCGCGTAGGGTTAATTGACCCTGAGGGCTTAGTTCTCCTTCATCGCATTCGCGTGATGTCCCACGCGTTCGTGTAAGTCAACTTATGGACCCAAGTTTTTTTTACTCTTTGTGATCGCATTCTCCCATCCGCGATCGCGAAGGTCTGTCCAGTCTACTCTCCGCGATCCATTCCCTCTATCGCGATGCACAATTTTTCCCAGTGGTATATAAATATTTCCAGAACCAGTAGCTACGAGATTCACTTAGAAAATAACGAACTTCTTCTTCTCCAAAGCCCTTAGGAATCCATTGAAGCCATCCCTCATCAAAACTTCTTGAGCTAGTAAATTTTAACTCATTTCCTTCATTTTTCATCTATAATTAATGAATTCCTAAGCCTAAAACATGCAAATTAGAGTAGAAAATATGGAATTTGGGTAGAGTTAGGCACCTTTTGAATTTTCTTGATTAAGACCTCGTTTTAGGGTCGAATTTGAAAACAAATTATATATTCGGGCACGTGGATGAATGGGTGACATGGTTTTGGTCCGAGCCTTGTGTTTTGACCAAGCGGGCCCGGGGTCGAATTTTGATAATTTTGGAGGAATGTTTGGAAATGGATAATAAGGCCATGTAATTGAATCATTGAATCCTTATTGATATACTAGAGCTGATTATGTCAAGATAGTATCATTCCGGAGTTGAATTCTAAAGGAAAGGCGGTGCTAGAGGGTTGATTGCTATACTTTGGGCCCGAGGTAAGTGTTTGGCCTAACCTTAGCTTGAGGGAATAGGAGTTGAGTATTATTTGCTATTTGCTAATTCTCAAATATGATGTATAGGCATGGTGACGAATATCTATACATTGGTATCTAGCATGACCGTGAGTCCTTATATTGTGAATATTCAGATTTTGTGGTAATTTCCATGCATAATGGCGATTCCTATATGTTGTGAAGAATATTTGAAGGGAATTGTAACCTTTAAACTCTGTTGGAGCATTGGCTAAAATTGTAACACGAACGATGATGGTATATGAGATAATTGTATCATTTGGAGTGTTGGCTCAAGTAATAGAGTGAATTATGAAATGAAGTGAAAGAAAGAGAAAAAGCTACTAAAATATACCCTTGCTGGGTCATTGTTGCTTTTGATATTGTCTCCCCTATTGGGATATTGAGGTTACTGTTATTGTTCCCTTGCCGGGATTTAATTGTTGATATTGTTCCCTTGCCGGGATTTAAATTATTTAATTGATGTTCCCTTGCCGGGATTTCTATTTTTATTCTGCTTACTTCCTTGCCCTTGTTTGTGATTACTGTTTGGGTGAGGAAGAGTGTTAAAGCACGAATGGTGATGCCGTGCACTGTTTGATATTGTTCCCTTGCATGGGTTATTATGTCTATTCTGTTTACTCCCTTACCCTTGTTTGTGATTTCTGTTTTGGTGAGGAAGAGTGCTAAAGCACGAATGGTTATGTCGTTCATTGTTTGACATTGTGAGGAAAGAGTGTAAAGCATGAAGGGTGATGTCGTGCCGTACGATGTACCCTTCCGTACAGTTATTCATTGATTATACTGTGAGGAAAGAGTGTAAAAGCATGAAGGGTGATGACGTGCCATGATTTACATTGATTACATTATACATTGCATAGTGAGGAAAGAGAGTAAAAGCACGATGGGTGATACCGTGCCATGATTTACATTGGTTACATTATACATTGCATAGTGAGGACGAGAGTAAAATCACGAAGGGTGATGTCGTGCCATGATTTACATTGATTACATTATACATTGCACAGTGAGGATGAGAGTAAAAGCACGAAGGGTGATGCCGTGAAAGTTTGTGATTTCCTGTCCTTATTGATATGTTGGCTTTGTTGTTCTTTTCCTTATTGAGGTTTCTTATATGAAACTGTTATCTCCCCACAACATGTTCCCCTACCTTTATTAATTGTTTCTCCCTATATTTCTCATCCGTTGTATATATGTATATCTATTTATTTGAACTGCACAGGTTTATTTGGTAGTCTAGTTCTAGCCTCGTCACTACTCCACCGAGCTTAGGCTAGGCATTTACCAGTACATGGGGTCGGTTGTACTGATGCTACACCTGCACTTCTTTATGTTGTGCAGATTATGCATCTGGACCCGGAGGACATCATTAGTGGGAGTGTCTTCCAGCTTATCCTAGAGACTTCAAGGTATACCCGTTGGCGTTCGTGGGCCTTGGCGTCTCTTCCATCCCTTTGATTTCACTTCTGATTTGTTTTTCCTCTAGTTTCGGAGATAGCTATGTATTCTCTTTGAAGACTTGTATTTAGCACTCTTGTAGACAGTTCGTGAGTTTGTGACTCCAGGTTTTGGGAAAGTTTACACGTTGTGGTATTATGTTATACTTATTTAGCTTGAGACCATATTTATTCCGCTGATTAATTGCAAATTGTTCTAGCTTATTCTGTGAAATTGAGATTATTATGCTAGTTTATCTATGTACGTTGGCTTGTCTAATGGGTTCAACATTAGACGCCATCACGGCCCGACGGTGGGATTCCAGGGCGTGACAAGTTGGTATCAGAGCACCAGGTTTCTTAGGTCTCACAACTCACGGACAACTTGGTATAGTCTAAGGAATCGGTACGGAGACGTCTCTATATATCCCTAGAGGCTGCAAAGTTAGGATGACTCCATATTTCTTTTCTTCTCTGTTGTGCGCTATGATTCCGAGTACTGATTGTGTTTTAAATTCTATTCTCTCGTAGATGGCGAGGACGTGTTCTTCCCTTGGTTCCGCCCAGTAGCCTGACACTCCGTCTACAGTTCCTACTCGGGGTCGAGGTCGAGGAAGAGGCCGTGCTAGAGGCCGAGGCCGGGGCCGGGCTCAGCCTAGAGCAACAACCCCAGTAGAGGACCCTCAGGTCGAGTCTGACGAGGAGGTCCCAGTTTCGCCAGTCCCAGTTGGACCAACTCAGGTCCAAGAGGGGTTCATAGCTACCCTAGTGCTTCAGGATGCCCTTGTCCATCTAGTCGGACTCATGGATAGTGTAGCACAGGCGGGTCTTCTTCCTACAGCACCTGCCGGCTCTCAGGCTGGGGGAGGTGCCTAGACTCATGCCGCCCGCGTACCAGAGCAGCTAGCTCCACAACTTCAGACTCCGGCACCTCAGCTAGCCGGAGTAGCTCAGCCGGGTATAGCAGCACTGGTAGCAGAGGGAGCAGCTATGTCAGTAGATGCTTTGTGGAGACTGGACAGGTTCACTAAGTTATTTACTGCTACTTACACTAGTTCACCATTAGAGGACCCCCAAGATTATTTGGACAACTTCCATGAGGTTCTTCGGAATATGGGCATAGTGGAGTCGAACGGGGTTGCCTTTGCTACTTTTCGATTATCTGGCGCAGCCAAGAGTTGGTGGAGAGATTATTGCCTAGCTAGTCTAGCTGGATCTACACATTTAACTTGGACTCAGTTCTCGGAGGTATTTTTAGGGAAGTTCCTTCCCATCACTCAGAGAGAGGACCTTCGGAGGCAGTTTGAGCGTCTCCAACAGGGATCCATGTCCGTCACTTAGTACGAGACCAGGTTCATCACTCTAGCCCGACATGCTCTAATGATACTTCCCACTGATCGGGAGAGGGTTCGGAGGTTTATCGAGGGATTGGCCCGGCCAATTAGACTTCAGATGGCTAGAGAGTCAGGTACAGATATATCATTCCAGGATGTGGTCAATGTGGCCAAGAGGATTGAGATGATTCTGTCACAGGGTGGTGGTCAGGGGGCTAACAAGAGGCCCCGTCATTGCGGTCGTTTCAGTGGAGCCTCATCTAGGGGTAGGGATTCTTCAAGAAGAGGTCATCCTCCCAAAACTTTTCAGTCAGCTCTCTTTAGGTTTCCCATGGTACTTCAAGTGGTCGTGGGTATCAGACGCACTATTCTGATCAGCAGCCTTACAGTGCGTCACCAGCTCCCTTCAGTGCACCGTTGTTTCAGAGTTTCCGAGGTGGTCATTCAGGTCGACAGGGTCAGACTTAGTTCCCTCATCAGCAGAAGTCTTATTATACTTGAGGCAATCTGGGTCACCTTGCCAAATTTTGTCCTCGAGCATCAGGTAGTTCACAACATCAGGGTTCTTGTTCCATAGAACAGGCACCAGGTGTTCCACAGCCTGCCCAGCCAGCTAGAGGTGGGGGTAGAGGTGCTAGAGGTGGAGGTATAGGTCATAGAGGTGGGGCTCAGGCCGCCAAAGGTGGAGGCCAGCTAGCAGTCGGTCGTCCCAGAGATGTGGTTCAGGGTGGTGGGGCCCAGCCCCGATGTTATGCTCTTCCATCCAGGCCAGAGGCTGAGCCTTCAGATGCAGTCATTACATGTACTATTCGGGTATTGAAAATGAAATCTGATTATAAAGTGATGGTATCGGATATTAACATGAATAAATTTGACTCTGGTCAACATTGTGGGTAAACGGACCCGGACCCGTGATTTGACGGTCCCGGAGGGTCCGTAGGAAAATATGGGACTTGGCGTATGCCCAGAATCGAATTCCGAGGTCCCAAGCCCGAGAAATGTATTTTTGAGTAGAATTGTTTTTTGAAAATATTAATGGAAATTAAAAATTAAATCTGATTAGAAAGTGATGGTATCGGGCCCGTATTTTGGTACGGCGCCCGGTACGGGTCTTATAAATGGTTCAAGCGCTCTTTCTAATGTTTGTTTGAAAACGAATTTCGTTTGACGTGTTTCGGACTTGAAATGGAAAATTTGATGTTTTATGAAATATATAGAACTCATGGATTTTGAGGTTTAATTCTATGTATATGATGTTATATCGGCGATCTGATCGCACGGTTAAGTTCGTAGGATGTTGTTGAGTCAGTGCATGTTATTTGTTAGGAGCCCCGAGGGCTCGGGAGTGTTTCAGAGGTGTCTCAGAGTGATTTTGAACTTAGGAAAATTGCTGCTTTTTGCTTCAGCTGTTGCAGGTCCCTTTTGTTCTTCGCGATCGCGAAGCCTCTTCCGTGTTTGCGAACCTTTAAGTTTTCCTTCATCGTGCTCGCGTCCCTTCCCTCGCGATCGCGTAGGGTTAATTGACCCTGCGGGCTTAGCCCTCTTTTTCTCTTCGCGTTCGCGTACAGTTGACCGCGATCGCGTATCTTAACAGGTCTCCTTCATTGTGTTCGCGTGATGTCCCACGCGTTTGCGTAAGTCAACTTATGGACCCCATTTTTTTTACTCTTCGCGATCGCATCCTCCCATCTGAGATCGCGATGGTCTGTCCAGTCTACTCTCCGCGATCGCAAACCCATTCCCGCGATCACGATGAACAATTTTGCCCAGTGGTATATAAATATTTCCAGAACCAGTAGCTACGGGATTCACTTAGAAAATAACGAACTTCTTCTTCTCCAAATCCCTTAGGCATCCATTGAAGCCATCCCTCATTAAAACTTCTTGGGTTAGTAAATTTTAACTCATTTCCTTCATTTTTCATCTATAATTAATGAATTCCTAAGCCTAAAACATGATTAAGACCTCGTTTTGGATTTGGGTCGAGTTAGGCACCTTTTGAATTTTCTTGATTAAGACCTCGTTTTGGGGTCGAATTTGAAAAAAAATTATATATTCGGGCTCGTGGATGAATGGGTGACATGGTTTTGGTCCGAGCCTTGTGTTTGGACCAAGCGGGCCCGGGGTCGAATTTTGATAATTTTGGAGGAATGTTTGGAAATGGATAATTAGGCCATGTAATTGAATCATTGAATCCTTATTGATATACTTGAGCTGATTATGTCAAGATAGTATCATTCCGGTGTTGAATTCTAAAGGAAAGGCGGTGTTAGAGGGTTGATTGATATACTTTGGGCCCGAGGTAAGTGTTTGGCCTAAGCTTAGCTTGAGGGAATAGGAGTTGAGTATTATTTTCTATTTGCTAATTGTCAAATACGATGTACAGGCATGGTGACGAATATCTATAAATTGGTGTCTAGCATGACCGTGAGTCCTTATATTGTGAATATTCGGATTCTGTGGTAATTTCCATGCTTAATTGTACTATATGTTGTGAAGAATATTTGAAGGGAATTGTAACCTTTAAACTCTGTTGGAGCATTGGCTAAAATTGTAACACGAACGATGAAGGTATAAGAGATAATTGTATCCTTTGGAGCATTGGCTCAAGTAATCGAGTGAATTATGAAATGAAGTGAAAGAAAGAGAAAAAGCTAGTAAAATATACCCTTGCTGGGTCATTGTTGCTTTTGATATTGTCTCCCCTGTTGGATATTGAGGTTACTGTTATTGTTCCCTTGTCGGGATTTAATTGTTGATATTGTTCCCTTGCCGAGATTTAAATTGTTTAATTGATGTTCCCTTGCCGGGATTTCTATTTTTTTCTGCTTACTTCCTTGCCCTTGTTTGTGATTGTTGTTTGGGTGAGGAAGAGTGTTAAAGCACGAAGGGTGATGTCGTGCACTGTTTGATATTGTGAGGAAGAGTGTTAAAGCACGAATGGTGATGCCGTGCACTGTTTGATATGTTTCCCTTGCCTGGGTTATTATGTCTATTCTGTTTACTCCCTTACCCTTGTTTGTGATTTTTTTTGGGCGAGGAAGAGTGCTAAAGCACGAATGGTGATGTCGTTCATTGTTTGACATTGTGAGGAAAGAGTGTAAAGCACGAATGGTGATGTCGTGCCATACGATGTACCCTTCCGTACAGATATTCATTGATTATACTGTGAGGAAAGAGAGTAAAATAACGAAGGGTGATGCCGTGCCATGATTTACATTGATTAGATTATTCATTTCATAGTGAGGAAAGAGAGTAAAAGCACGAAGGGTGATGTCGTGCCATGATTTACATTGGTTACATTCTACATTGCATAGTGAGGACGAGAGTAAAAGCACGAAGGGTGATGTCGTGCCATGATTTACATTGATTATATTATACATTTCATAGTGAGGATGAGAGTAAAAGCACGAAGGGTGATGCGGTGAAAGTTTGTGATTTCCTGTCCTTATTGATATGCTGGCTTTGTTGTTCTTTTCCTTATTGAGGTTTCTTATATGAAACTGTTATCTCCCCACAGCATGTTACCCTACATTTATTAATTGTTTCTCCCTATATTTCTCATCCAGTGTATATATGTATATCTATTTATTTGAACTGCACAGGTTTATTTGGTAGTCTGGTTCTAGCCTCGTCACTACTTCGCCGAGGTTAGGCTAAGCACTTACCAATACATGGGGTCGGTTCTACTGATGCTACACCTGCACTTCTTTATGTTGTGTAGATTATGCAGCCGGACCCGGAGGACATCATTAGTGGGAGTGTCTTCCAGCTTATCCTAGACACTTCAAGGTATACCCGCTGGCATTCGTGGGCTTTGGCGTCTCTTCCATCCCTTTGATTTCGCTTCTGTCTTATTTTTCTTCTAGTTTCAAAGACAACTATTTATTCTCTTTTCAGGCTTGTATTTAGCACTGTTGTAGATAGTTCGTGAGTTTGTGACTCTAGGTTTTGGGAAAGTTTACGCGTTGTGGTATTATGTTATCCTTATTTAGCTTGAGACGGTATTTATTCAGCTGATTAATTGCAAACTGGTCTAGCTTATTCTGTGAAATTGAGATTATTATGCTAGTTTATCTATTTGCGTTGGCTTGTCTAGCGGGTTCAACGTTAGACGCCATCACGGCCCGACGGTGGGATTTCGGGGCGTGACACCATAATGGCTGAAATATGGTTCAAACGGTGTTATATACGCGTATATATGTATGTATATTCAAACGGCGTTATATACGCACATATATATATATGTATATATATGTATATGGGATATGGGATAGGTTATGGCGTTATATACGCACCACCACCTGATCAGCTGGTATACATTGATGATTTGCCCACAGTGGTGGGGATGATATGATGGGATTCCCTCAAAGGCTTAATGATGTTATATACGTACAGACCTATGAATTACATGACATTTGTACACATATGCATGACATTATAATTATTTCATGATTTACAGAGTTATCCAGACTTACAGAATGATTATATCTGTCCTTAATTAATGTTGCCTTATTATTACATTTCAGTTCTGCCTTACATACTCAGTACATTATTCGTACTGACGTCCTTTTATTGGGGACGCTGCATTCATGCCTGCATGTATATATAATTAGTTTGAGGAGCCCTCATAGTAGACGTGGTTGGCATTCGCGAAGGGTCGGTAAGACTCCACCTCATTCGGAGTGCAACCAAGTATGTGAGTCATCGTGTGAGAGTTTTACTACAGACTTTTGGGTAGGCCGGTACCCTGTCCCATTTGATGTCAGTAAATCTTAGAGGCTTTGTAGACAAATGTTAAGTTTATACAGTATGTCAGAGGCCTTAACGGCTCATATGTATTCATGTTTTATGAACGATAGTTTATTGACAGAGTGTTGCCCACTTACAAGTTGTACATTACGAGTTCTGGCCATGTTGGCCCATGATAGTCACAAAGAAAATAAATGAGTTACAGAGTGGTTCGCTCGGGCCAATACGGCACTGGGTACCAGCCACGCCTCCCCAGGTTCGGGGTGTGACAAAGTGATATCAGAGCGAGTCGTGTCCTAGGGAGTCTACAAAGCCGTGCCTAGTAGAGTCTCACTTATGGGTGTGTTGCGCGCCACATTTATAATTGAGAAGCTATAGGGCATCTAGGAAATATTACCCTTCTTTTATTTTCAGATCGTTCCATAAAGGTCAATCGTAAGAAGTCAGTATGAAATTGTCGCGAGATTTTGTATGCACTAGAGTGCATGTATCACAATAGAGCTTTAAGGCATAATGTGGGAGGGAGTAACAAATAAGATTAATTTTCAGAACTTGGAAGTTTATAATTGAAGCGGTCCCCACAGACCTTTTTGGCATGTTTAAACAAATACTAGTACCCAGGTAATATAATAAGATTAAACGAGGAAACATAAAGCATAGTGTGGAATCATTTATGAGATGGTTAATGTGCTACTAATTAGCAATTTCATTTATCTTTGCAAATTGTCATTATGACTTCTGTATGGTTAGGAGGATAATATCCGTATAAGTTTGAGGCACCAACCTATAAACTCATATATAATGCGAGATTGAAAAGTAAGTAAGGTAATGGTGAAGAAGATACGACATACTCAAGTACAACATGTTGTGGATAGTCCAGAGCTTAGATAGAGGAGACCCTAGTAAAAATTTTGTAAATCTCTAAGAGTTGAGGAGACCATAGTAAAATTTTTATAAATATCTAAGAGTTAACATTCAAGGAAGAATGTTCTAAAGGGGGGAAGAATGTTACATATTGTATTTAATATTAGGATGAGTCGTAGTAATCCATATGAGTTCGAAGGGATTATATCTATTAAGAGGTTATAGAGGGTTTAAGACATTATTATTATGATACCCTATAAGTTTACAATTTTGATACCGTTAGATATTATATTAGTGTGATATTTTCTTTTAACTGGAGTATTTATAGTTAAAAAGAAAACCTAGATGCAATATTTTGCTGCTAAAACAATTTAGAGGTGGATTATCACCTTCTTGTGTATGAATAAAGTTGGGATTTTGCCAAATTATCCTTTTTTTTAATCAACCAGATTTATATAAATATAAAAAGTAAGGACTATTATAATTTAATATTATAACAACTCTTTTTTTCATTTTCTTGGTGTTTGTAATAATAATTATGTAATTTAATTTTGGATAGTTACCATTATTACTATTTTCGAATATGGTAAATTATACACATAATATGAGAAAGTTTATAAATGATATTTTCTTTATTGTAAAGATAAAATTATTTTCTCACAAGAAAAAAATATTATCTTTTTATCATTTTAAGAATTAAGCGTACGAAAATTGGTACTCTTTATATGAGATTAGGAAAATTAAAATTTGAGAAAATATATGTAATTTTACATGAATGTTTTAATGAAATAATATTGTATTTATTTATTTTATATGGTACCACATGACCACGATGGTAGGGTATATATATAAAGTAGGTTAAACGTGAGTAATTGGTTAATTATCGGATTGCGAGATATTACCGAATTAACTAATTAATTAGTGGACAAAGATTTAATATCTTCCTCCATGTGGCAGCCATATGATATTCATTTGATGACTCTTAAATTATAAGTTGCAAGATGGCACTTTGATAAATGGAGTGAGAATTTGCCAGGAATCTGCAATTCATTGTACTTTGCTAGGAACTTATTAGCAGCAAAGTTAGTTTGGTCTGAAGGAGTGGAAGCACCATATTGATGTCTCCTTCTGGCTCTCCTAAAGTATTTTCTTTAGTTTCCACCTTATAACACTTGCAGCGACTCAAACTGCTTTTCTCCTTTGTAACTTGTATTTCATCCTCTAATAATAACTTGCGTGTCGTCCTCTTAAAAGTTAAAGGGAGAGATTCAGAAGTATATGATAAAGTATAACCCTGTCGTTATCAAGGGATATGTATTTCTGCTATAGAGAAAATGGGACAGGGGATTGAACTTGGCAGTAGGGAAATTTCTGTTGTTTAGCCAACATGAAAATTGCAATTAACGGAGTAGGTAAGGTATGCTAAGATTATCCCTTCTTTATTTAGGCATGGTCCAAATTATGCAGAAGAAACGAGTAAACATACAATTTTCATAAATTACTCTACTCATAGAAATATTAGGGGTGTCTATATTCTTGATTCCCCATGTGAGTTATTGTTATATCTTCTGTTCATGGGTCTCAGAAAAATACATATTTGATCAAGTTTATCCGAAAGGCGTAATGATTTTTATGACATTCCGAGAAATATTATTAACGTATTTCTTATGCACTTTTCATGCATTTCATACATGTGCATTGGCCCATGACCAGATGGCGTGATATACGCGCATAAATGTAAATATATGTATATGGGATATGGGAAAAGGTTACGGCGTTATATACGCACCACCACCTGATCAGCTGGTATATGATGATGATGTTGCCCATAGTGGCTGAAATATGGCTCAAACGACGTTATATACGCGTATATATGTATATATATTCAAACAGCATTATATACACGTATATATGTATGTATATGAGATATGGGAAAGGTTATGGCATTATATACGCACCACCAACTGATCAGCTGGTATACGTTGATGATTTGCCCACAGTGGCCGAGATGATATGATGGGATGCCCTCAGAGATTAATGATGTTATATACGTACAGACCTATGCATTACATGATATTTGTACGCATATGCATGACATTATAAGTATTTGATGTTTTACAGAGTTGTCCAGACTTACAGGTTCATTATATGTGTCCTTAATTAATGTTGACTTATTATTACGTTTTAGTTCTTCCTTACATATTCAGTACATTATTCGTACTGACGTCCTTTTATTAGGGATGTGCATTCATGCCTGCAGGTATAGATAATCAGTTTGAGAAGCCCTCATAGTAGACGAAATTAGCATTCAGCGAAGGATCGGTAAGACTCCACCTCATTTGGAGTGCCACCAAGTCTATGAGTCATCGTGTCAGAGTTTTACTACAGACTTATGGGTAGGCATGTACCCTGTCCCATTTGATGTCAGTAAATCTTAGAGTATTTGTAGACAAATGTTCAGTTTGTTCAGTATGTCAGAGGCCTTAACGACCCATATGTATTCATGTTTTATGAACGATAGTTTATTGATACAGTGTTGCCCACTTACAAGTTGTACATTACTAGTTCTGGCCATGTTGGCCCATGATAGTCACAAAGAAAATAAATGAGTTACAGAGTGGTTCGCTCGGGCCAATGCAGCACCGGGTGCCAGCCATGCCTCCCTAGGTTCGGGGCGTGACACGTAGTAAGTATCAAGACTAACCTTGGTGAAGTAGTGACGAGGACTAGTCAAGACACCACTGGTCTAATAAATTAAAAACATGCATCAATATAGAAATGACCAAACATAGTATCTATCTAAAGATTTTACGATATAATTAACAATATGAAAATATAATTCGGAAGGAATTACTGAAAACTAATCAACGAAACAACATATAGTATAAAAAAGAGTGGACAGAAATACGAGCCAAAAACGGAAATCACCACTAAATAAAAACACTGGTAACTAAGCACTGCATCAGTTTGCACATCAGGCCTTAGCCAATAAGTCCAATAAATTGGTGGAAACTTTTAAACTGCAGTTTATATTGAAGCTTTAAAGATATAATCATTTCAGGATAGAAAATTTTCCTTGAAACATACTTTCTCCGAATATACATACATATATATATATATATATATATATA